>CAJDSM010045162.1:3727-16742 GCA_903981925.1 Ostrea lurida
TTATATGTTTAAGAAATGGCAGTTCCGACTGAAATGAAATTTGAGTGTAAATATAAGATATACATAATTCATTTTTGTAAAATACACGAGGGAAGAACTGCGACGCTTTGAGGCCTGCATGTTTTCTATGACGCGCAAACAGAAAATACATGAACTGCGATGCTCCAAGCTTGCATGTTTTCTATGAAGCGGCAAATAGAAAATACATGAACTGCAACGCTTCAAGACTGCATGCTTAATTTCAATGACGTGCAAACAGAAAATACATGAACTACGATGCTCCAAGCCTGCAGCATGATTTATATGAAGCGCAAACAGAAAATACTTGAACCGCGATGTGTCAAGCCTGCGTGTTTTCTATGACGCGCAAACAGAAAATACATGAACTGCGATGCTTCAAGCTTGCATGCAAATTAACAGAAAATATATGAACTGCGACGTCTCACGCTGGTATACCTAATGAAGCGCCTGACAGACTCTGAAAAAGCTCTACTTCCCAAATTAACGGTGAGCGAACGTTGAACGTATCTTGGTAAACGGTGAGCGAACGCAAAACACGAACGGGGAGACTTATTAGTGTCTCACAAGTGGTCGTCTTTTAAAAAGCTTGCAAAAAGTAGAAATCACATATTTTAGATAATTTCTCGTTTCTATTTTTATTTTTGCATAATCTTTTTTAGAAGGAGGGGGGTTACAAAAATCCACACTTCAGGTGCCTGTAGGGCAAACACAGACAGGGGGGGGGGGGGGGTCTCAACCTATACTTTTGCGTACAGACGTCCCACTGAGATCTTCAAAACACTCCCCCAATATTAGTTATATGGATTCTTGGCAAGGTACATGTATATGGACTCATATTCCCTGTCAAAGTTTAACTTTAAAAGAATAACAATTGTATTTATTTTTTTTTTTAATTTCAACGTTGCATTTAATGTGAAAAAATTGTGAAATATAGGCATGTTGCGTTTGTATTAGCCTAAACCAAATGCTGCAGACGCCTTGAGCTATGACCTCACTGTTTACAAACACGCAACCGTATTTGTTATTACGTCACGAGCGGAGATTTGATTATAATTATTAAAGTAAGTCAATGTAGTTTTACAAACGATTTTTGAAAATACACAATCTATAAGGCAGATAAATGCAAAAAAGTAACGATTCATTTACGAGGTGGTTAACTATGGAAGCCATTTTGTATCCCATCTATTCTTGACTGGATACATGGTCTCATTTACCCGGCTTGTCGTCCAATCAAATGCCTGCATTTTACTCTGCAAAAGTGCATAATATATTCAGTATTTTTAAAACCATTCTTGTTCATATATTTCCGTTGAAAATTCTGACCCAATCATATATTTCATCCCAAAATTGTGAACTGTTCATGTATAGTTGCTGCCCATGCAAGTAAGTGCATATTGAAATCTTGTGAGAAAAGTGCATTATAAATTATGTGAGTTTATTCAAACGCTTTTGAATATTTTCAGCATGGTAAGAAAGTTAGCAAGCAATAAATCAAATAAACAATTAATGATTAGAAAATCAATGGTTAATTCATTAAGTTTTTAGCACCTTTAGTTAACGACGATTAGTCGTAATCAATCGCGTCGAGAAATGGCGTCTAATCACCTCCTTTTGAATTACCATAACATGTATACAGCTAGACTGGCGGCTCGGGAGAATATTAAACTTTGACAGGGACTGTGGGTCTATAGACACTGCCAAGAATCCATAATTAGTAATAATTAGTAATATCTATTTTATAGGGATATGCATCTGAATCATATCTGATGATCAATGAAACAGAAAAATATGCGATTAAGTTCATTAATATTCACTATCATCTTTTTTATAATCGTGTTTTGTTCTAAACAAAATAGTGGTATCTATACACGACCGAATCAACGAGTTTTTATACTCCCTGCAAAGTTTCTTTGGGGGGGGGGGGGGGGTTTATAAAAATCACTCATTGTCCGTCCGACTGTAAGATTCGTGTCCGGGTCATAACGTCTTTGTTCTTTGACGTTAGCATACACTATTTGACCCATGGGTGTATCACTATGAAGCGATGCATATGTGTTGCTGACCTCTATATAACCTTGACCTTTCACCTCAAGGCCAAAATTATGTTTTTTAACATGGATTCTTGTCCGGGCCATAACTTCTTTGTTCTTTGCCATTGATATACTATATATAGCACATGGGTGTATCACCTTGAAACAATGCGTCATGCAATCTGCAATATTTGTTTGTTCGTCTGTCTGTGCAGATTCGTGTCCGAACCATAACTTCTTTGATCTTTGATGTAGGCATGCCATATTTGGCGTATGGATGTATACGTCGTGCACATAAAGGTCAAAATCATAAATCTTTTCGAACATGAATTTGTATGCGGGCCATAACTTAATATTTGTTCTTTGCCACAGACATACCATATTTGGCCAGGGTTAATCACATGAGTCATATGTGTCAAGGACTGTCTGTCTCTCGGAGGGGGGGGGGTGGACTTCATAATTTTATGGGTAGGACGTGCAGCTGACATCGAAGACCCTCCACCTATTCATATATATTAGATTTGAGAATTATATACCTTTCATATAATTTTCTGTTCAAATGGTGACATTTTCCCATATGATAGACAGTCATTTGAACTGCTGTTGATAAACAATAAGCGGATGGACAAAGTAGTCATAAAATTCCTTTCTATCAACTGGGTCTGTCATACCAGAATAACTGTACTTAAGCCCTGCCTTGGGTTGAATAAAACAGCTATTCCACTCACAGCCAGTGAATAAGTGTAATAATATTTCATGCTGATTTCTATACCTTATCATAATATTCTGAAATGGAAAAAAATATACTATTCCAGCGACGTCCCTATCTATTGTAAATAGGAAGTGCCCCCCCCCCCCCCGGGGGGTGGGGTCGTCTGTTCTTTGCAGATTCGTTTCCGGGCAATATCTTCTCTTTTCTATGACGTAGACATTTTATATTTGGCATAAATACTGTATTATATGGGTGTATCATTAAGAGAGGATGTGTCGCTTATATTAGTGACCTCTGTATAATCTTGATCTTTTGATCATAGGTATTTAAACATGCATTTGTGTCTGGGCCATATAATAACCTCTTTGTTCAAGCGTAAGCATAAAAATATGTGGGTGGCGAGGGTATCCTTTGTAAGTTTTACTCACAGTATTTCTATCTGTTGAGGGGGAGCGAGATCCGATTTTATTTTCATGAGCTGACGTTTGGACAGCATACAATTCAATATGGCCTCTCTGTCAATTTACTACGATTTTGATTTTGCCAACTATATTACATTTTCAACAGTGAAGTGCTGTGTTGTAACTTATCAACCTCTTCTTTTTCGAGGTAATTGTCTACGTGCATCACACTAAACGACAATTACCTCGAAAAAGAATAGGTAGATCTCAACCGGAAATAAGTTAGGCTGGTTACTTATTGACTCGTCCTCGTATGTACACTGTAAGATATCTAAATGACATTTTTTAACTTTAATGCTATTGATACTAAATTGAAATGAAACAAATATTTAGATAGAGTAGGTAGTCTTTGACAAAATTGTAAATGTCATGATCCCAGGAGTAAGGGTTTTGATTCCAGGGAGGTGCTAATTTTTTTTGCTGTGATTGTTGTCTTTTAATTTGGAAGACTTTTTAAAGTTTGCTGATACTGTATGAAAATAAATGTAGATTTAGGAAATGCTGAAAAGTATGTAACAAAGGTTTTTCATCAGTATAGGCACTTGGAGGGGGGGGGGGGGGGTTTATACTGTTGCTAAACATTTATTTAGACTTGAAGTTTGATATTCAAAAATGGATGTTTTCTTGATTTTTAGCCTTTGGGACTAGTGATACGTTTAACTGTTATTCAAGTGATCAATAAAACCCTTGTTGTTGGCTTTATGATCTTCATTCAGTTACGATAAATTTACAGAAACAATTTCCATGTTTGGTCATAGTCTGTTATTGCTCTATTCTCTTGCAGATGTGTGCATAAAAACGTTACGTGTGATGGTGTCAAAAATTGTGCAGATGGAGCAGACGAAAGCAATACAACTTGTGGTACCGAGACAACGTCTTCTGCTCCTACCACAGCCTCTGTCGTATCATCGACGACAGCCATTCCAACTACTTCCTCCGCAACAAGTAATCAATCCACCACGGTATCACAGACCACCACTAGCGCATCGAATGCTACAACTTCATCTGGCGCTTCAACGTCGACTTCTGCCAATCAAACTGTTTCCTCCGCTACAACTGTCCAATCCACCACGACTACACAGTCCATTACCAGCACTTCGTCTGCTGCAACCACATCATCTGGCATGTCCTCAACCACTGCCTCTTCAACTGCGTCCCCCACAACAACTGGCCAATCCACCACGAGCTCACAATCCATCACTAGCACCTCGTCTGCTGCAACCACATCATCTGCCTTATCCTCAACTTCAGCCGCTCCCGCTGGTTCCTCCACTACAGCTGGTCAATCTTCAACTTCTGCTTCTGCAACTGTTTCAACCACAGCTGGTCAATCTACCACGGGATCACAGACCATCAGTACCTCGTCTGCTGCTGCAACCACATCATCTGCCTTATCCTCAACTTCAGCCGCTCCCGCTGGTTCCTCCACTACAGCTGGTCAATCCTCAACTTCAGCCTCTCCTACAGGTTCCTCCACTATAGCTGGTCAATCTACAATTTCTGCCAACCAAACAGCTCCTTCCACGAACGCTAACCAATCAAGTACCGTATCACAGACCACCACTAACACTTCGTCTCACACAGCAACCTCTTCTGCCATTCCATCTGCTTCTTCCTCGAGTGTTAACCAACCAACCACAGTATCGCAGACCACCACCTCATCCGGTACAACCGCCTCTTCCAACGTATCAGGCTCCACTCTTGCCATTTCAACTATTTCCTCTAACCAATCCACCACGGTATCACAGCGCAACACCACCAGTTTTGGTGCTGGAACACTGGTAATGAAATGACGAAGGAAATTTGATCATATTATGTGAATTTAATATCAATTAATTATTTTATTGCAATGAACCGATTGAAATGGTACTATCTTATATTCAATTGTGTTTATCTAATAAGTATGTGATTCACATGTCATGAAATCAACAATTTTGATATATTGTGTAATTGATTGATAAATAACTTTTTGTATGTTTTACTTGGGTCGGATGTGATTTGTACTTATATTAATATAATGTAAAATACAGGATTATGATTCCAATTAACTCAATGACATACATTTCAGACGGCGGCTCCATCTATCCTACAAAACACGGGTGTTCTGGTGGGCATCATCCTGGGCTCAGTAGCATTCGTTGGAATTACTGCCTCGGTTATCGTCTATTTTGCGGTCTTCAGGAGCAGCAACGTCATTCATCCTACAACAGCAGCGGGGGGATCATCAACCAATCCCACGTGACGGAGGGATGTTACTAAAAATAGCTACAAATATTTAGAAAAATTTTCTACGAATATGAAAAATAAATATCGGATGAAAGTCTGCCTCTTTTGTTGTAAAATGTTAAATAATCTCTCTCTCTCTCTCTCTCTTCTTCTCTCTCTCAAGCAGAGAGCTTTACTTCTCTCTTCTCTTCTCTCTCTCTCTCTCTCTCTCTCTCTCTCTCTCTCTCTCTCTCTCTCTCTTCTCTTTCTCTCTCTCTCGCAGAGAGCTTTTTAGATATTTGTCATGTAAAGGCAAAGTAACGAACAGTGATCAACCTCAAGTCCTAATATGAATAAAAAAAAGAGTTGGGAAACAGGACACCTGGTACACAGAGGTGGGATTAGGTGCCTAGGAGGAGTAAGCATCCCCTGTTGACCGGTCATACCCGCGTGAGCCCGTAGTCTTGATCAGGTAAAAGGAACAATCCGTAGCCAAATCAGTGTTTGAAAAAGCGGCTTAACAATGGCTATGAAATACATCAGACAGCATTTGACTCAATGGTAGGTCATATTGGTAACTAAATTGTTATACGACATAGAATTTATACGAATGCTGCCTTTAAACGTGACTGTTGAAAACCCTGCAAAAACTTGTCTGTAAGTAGCCTGCCTCGATTCAAAAACTGATCATACGCAGAACAAGCTCGTGTGTATGAATAAGTTGAGAAGACATCACATATGCAGGTGATGATGGAATATTGCTACATAATATGGGAAGTTGACGATGGAGTAGCTGAATCGTCCCGTTTGTCATAAAGTTGAGTAGTTAGTTTGCCGTTAATGTCAATGGTCCATAAAATATCCAAGTAGGAAGCAGACATGGAAGATCTGTGGTGTCCTTTATTTTAGTCCATCTTTAAGTGTATAAAAGGAGAATATAGAGTTGTATCTAAATACATATACGTTTATCATGACGTTATGAGAGTTTGCGAGGAGGAATATCAAGGAGATAGACTTGTGGATATAATCAAATAAATGAAAGTTCAAAGGTTAAGAAATATGATGGACAAATAATCCTTTAGGTTGAGAAACATTCGTGAATTAAACAGCATTTTGATAAATTTATTGAGCTTGATTTAGCTTAAAGTTTATAAAGGGAAATAATCAAACTGTCATTTTTATAGGTTATAGACTTTGTATGGGAAAATATGACGACCGAGTTTTTTGGCGCATAACGTTCGCGACAAAAAATGAGGTCGTATATTTTCCATACAAAAGTATATAGCCTTTTTATTATAACTTTCAATTTCATTTAGAAACTAACAAAGTTTTATTTTTAACACTTTTTTCAATAATTTAACAAACTAAGAGCTGAAAAACGAAAAAATTTGAAACTTTTAAAGTTTGTTAAGTTTTTTAACAGTAACGTCAAGAAACGTGCTCTTTGGTGACGTCACAATCAATTTTCCAATTTTGTTCAATTATGACGTCAGCTTGCGGGCCGAAAAGTTTCCGGGCATATATCGTGTGATATTGGCCGCAAACTTCTAAAGGACAAGAGGAGATGAAATTGAAAGTATATAATATACATATATTACATGACTTCGAGGGCGCATACCGGAATATTTCCCCGAGGTGACAGGAACGCTTGGTGAGTGTATGTCACCCGATGCGTAGGCAGAGGGTGACATAACACTCCAAGGCGTTCCTGTTACCGAGGGGAAAATATTCCGGTATAGTCGCCAAGAAGTCATGTAATATATGCTATATAATTTTTGAAAAAAACCAAGGATTTTACTTTATTAGACATTAAGAAATTGCACCGTCCGAATTTTCCAATCCTCAGTAGAATAATTTAGAATTTCTTGAGTTCGGCGTTCGAGTTGCAGTATAAATCCGACAAATTCGGGTCAGTTTCATCGCAAAACTTCTTCAAAACGGCCACTGGAATTGGTTACTCTATTCGTGTTTGTAGAATTTCTCTCCTCCAACAAACTATCTAAATCTCCGAATTTAAATGTAAAAATCGCAAAGGCTGTCCAGACACTTTTTTTAATCTTGCGCCTTTTTTGTTTACGTGTACGTAGGCAACGACGTTTTGAGTTTTGAACTAATTAATATGCAGAATCGTTGCACGCGAGGAATGTTTTAGCTGATTTTAGAAGGCATTATAACTGTTTCGGTGTGACATAATGTTTCCGGGAGGCATTATAATGTTTCCGGTGTGATTCGTCAGTTTTCTAGGCGTACAGTGAAAATTATCAAATTTGTGACATATAGAAAAACTATACAAAAATGTTATATTAATTCATAATACATGTATGTATCGAAGTCTTCGCTATATGAGGGATATTTTTTCTGCTGCTTGGATCACGATTGTTTTGGCGGTGAACACGCATCTGGTGTTAATTTTGATCTATTTGACTAGATACTCTCGCAACAGTGTTGTATGTGATGCAGTTACAGTTGGCTTTGGGATTTGCATGAATGTTTTCGTTAACAAAATGTTTTTCTGGATTTGCAATAGAGTCTCTGTTTTAAACAGGGACACATGTCAACCTTTAGGCTATCACATTTAGAAACTGATTGATTGTGATTGATTGATTTATTATTTATTGTTTTACGTCCACCGAGAATATTTCACTCATATGGACGTCACCAATGCCGGTGAAGGGCTGCAAAATTTAGGCCTATGCTCGGCACTCAGGGCTTTGAGCAGGGAGGGATCTTTATCGTGCCACACCTGCTGTGGCACGGGACTCGGTTTTACGCGGTCTCATCCGAATGACCGCCCAATCAGTCGCTCTTAAGAAACTGCATACTTCTCTGATGTTAAGGGATGGTACAGCTCATTTGTCAACAATTTTTAAAAGCATCAAAATAAGTTCAAATGATTTGTACACGTGATATTCTATTATTTTTAAAAACAACAATTTTATGCATTTATCTGCTTTATTTTCAAATCTGAAACAATTACGACCTTTAAATCATGCGCATTTAATTTTTGGTTTCTGGACCAAAAAATAAAATTACTAAACAAGTTGGTTCCTCTTGTAGCTTTCGACAAACAGCAATCATTTCTGTGTCCAAAAATATTCATGTGTCCTTTAACTCCTTTTTTTAATTATAATTATTATACCTCTACTGATTTTTCTATATAAAAAGTAAATCGTATAATTTGCTGATTCCCTGAAATCACGTAAAAAGCTGATTCCCTGCAATACAGACTATCTCCCTGAAAAGGTGTGACAGTCTGATGAACTAACACACCCCTATTCGGAACACTTAGCAATTTCTTTCAAGTTAAAGAAAAGTTTCCGAAACGTTTCGAATGCAAATAGAAATGCGTCATAGTTTTTCAGCCAATAAGTCATGGATTAGCGTCACGTGTTACGCCAGCGCTATTGTTATCTCACAGTTCTTTGTAAACGTTGACGTTGTTAGTAAAATGGCGAAACTTCAACGGAATATATACAGTATGATGTATTCGGTAACAGTCCAAATTGTTGTCCCAAGGTATCATGGATGACCAAGAGAATGTTGATGAGGCGGAGGCCGAGGGAACAGTTCCCTTTGTATCCACGATACCGAGGACAACGATTTGACTGTTACCCGAATACCATGGAACAACTGTTTTATTACCTAATTATTTACAAACAAGTCAAATGCATATTTTTCTATAAAAAATATTTATAAAAGACTAATAACTAATAGACTAAGTCTAAATTATGAACCATTAATCTTTAAGTCTAAATTATGAACATTAATCCTTTAATTATTTCAACAATAAATATTAGAGTAGTTCAAATCGTTGACATCGTGTTTACTTTGCTTAAACATTTTAGTTGCGTTAAATTACGTGTTGCCTGCGTCACAATGGGATATTTTGCCACTTTACGTTGCGCATGTAACAGTTCCTTGTCCGGAAAGGTAACAGTCAAACTGTTACACCTTGAGCGTAAATACCTAAACCTTCCAGGAAACAGTCAAAAATGCCAATTACAATTAAATAGACAATTAGGTAGTAATAATGAGGTTTGATGATTTAAAGGAAAAAGGAATTGGAAAATCTGTAGATGTGTTACAAATGCAAAGAAATTCGTTTACGCATCGTTGTTTGTTAGAAAACTTATAATGTCCGAGAAAAACATGGATTTTATCAAATATCGAGCGACAGCTGGGCTCCAACGGATTTAATGGACTGTGATCGACGAAAATTTATTATTATATGTTCAATTTGTATCGGTATAATAAAACAGTTAACGCATATCACTGAGGGATGTTAGCAGATTCCAGTTCCCTCAGCCAGGATTATTTCCTCGCTAACGCCTCGGGAAATCGTCTGGCTTCGGGGAACTGGAATCTTGCTAACTCTCAGTGTATGCGTCTCAGTGATATGCGTTAACTGTATAATGTTATATTTGGAAGGAATATGATGATTCGAAGTGATATTTAAAAAATGTTTACCATAATGAGCTGTACTGTTCTTTTAGATAAAATTTCGATGACGACTTCTACAAACAAATCAAGGGAACTGCTATGGGAACTAAAATGGCCACAAGATGAAAAGTTGAAGATAACAGTGATAAATTTATGAAAATTTTGATGCACATTTTGTGACATTATGTGGAATTATATTTCGTATGATATTGGTACCGTATATGATTTATATCGATACTTCTAATAAGAAATCTCATAAATCCTTTATGGAATCCAAATTTTAAAGAGTTGAGCAAACACGGACATTAGGATATATTATATCAGAGGTGGGATCAGATGCCTAGGAGGAATAAGCATCCGCTGTTGACCGGTCACACCCACCGTGACCCATTGTCCTGATCAGGTAAACGTACTAATCCATAGTCAAAATCAGTGTATAAAGATCGACCTAAAAATTTATATGAAACACGCCATACAACTAGCATTTGATCCAATGTCAGGTTGTATTAGCAAGCTAGATCGTTATAGCGACCATTTGCAAAGTGCTGACTTTAAATGTGACTGTTGAAATCTTAGCAATATCAACTTGTTTGTCAGTAACTTGCCTCGATTTAAAAACTGCGGAGGACAAGCTCTTGTGTATCGAATAAACACCTTTTGAGGTGATAATTGAATGGTGCTACTTAATTGGTGGTGGTTAACCACGACCTCGCTACGTAAATTTTGAACATGCTCAAAACATTCGTAGTGAGGTCGTGGTGAAAAAAAGATCGTACTGGCAGCGTAGTGAGGTTGAGGGAAGACCGCAGGGTGGTCAGGTACTATATATAAAATGGCGAAGTAACAAAGTATCAAACGTAATCATAGTCCCAAAAAACCCACATACAAAATCGAGTGTAGGGCAACACGGACCTTCGACGAAAGCGAAGGCAGGATCAGGTGCCATGGAGGAGTAAGCAGCCTCTGCTGACCGGTCACACCCGCCGTGAGCCTGTAGTCGAAACAAAGTAAACGGGGTTACCCGTCGTCAAATCGAGTATGAAAATGACAGTCTAACAAAGGGTATGAAACAAATCAGTCAACATATGATTTAGTGATAATTTGTAATCGCAAACAAGGTCATTATAGCGACCGTAGAATTTGCGAAATGATGACTAGTATTGAGGTCGTGGTACAGGCGTACTAAAATTTTTCCTAATTTATAGCTGACCACACTACGCTGCACTATGCTCTCGTCATGATCATACCGCGATTGCACTACGACTTATACGATCTTACTACGACCACACCATGATGCTACCACGTTCGTAGCACCGAGCTTACGACCTAGTTGTGATTGAATGTGGGTTTTTTTTGGGGGGGGTTGGGGGGGGGGGTGTCGTGGGCAAATCACGCGACTGACCGCCAAAGGCGTGGGTGGTCGCAAGAGCTAAATCAGTCGCAGCAAGGTCGATGATCATGTTCAAAACTTCAAACTTGCGATTCGAAGTTGCAGAAGGTCTTGCATGGTTGTAAGACCAGTCGCTAATGGACGTACCACCAATCGTGCAGGATCGTTGGTCAAATTGTCCCTCGATTGTGGTCGTGCAATTGGATTTGGCGCCTGACGATTGGTAGTGCCAAATCTCGTACAACCTCATGATCAGTAGTGCACTGCAGCTACTTACTACCTATCCAGACTGGTTGCACGACCTTACTATTGATGATGTCAACAATCAAGTTCGTAGTCTAGAAATTCAAGAGTGGCTTCAGGAGTTTTGAAAAAAAATCTTTGATGCTAAGATAAAATATGTTTATTCGCGGATCGACCACAGACATAACAGCAACAACAACTGGGTGAGGTTGATGCAGCATATTACCTTCGTACATACGTATAAATGTTTGACCTTTCCTCTTTCTCTCAGAATTTTCTCATTTAGTTGACTGTGTGGCCGTCCATGGAGTTTTATATATTTGCTCGCTTTGTCGAGATTTCCTCCTGGTTTCGGAAATGGCACAAATACAATAACCCCTCAAGTCGATCTGGATATCGGCTGTCTGTATTGCATGTTCCCCAACAACAACGCCTCACCATGTTTATGTATTCGCCAAATTCGGTCCAAAGTAAACAAACTCTCAGACACTCGGATGTCGGGAAAGATGGCGGCGCGTTATTAGCAGCAGCGTGCGCTTCGGAACGGAGCAATCTGATTGGCTAACGTTCCTGTCGATCAAAAATTCGGCGATCCGCCAATTCTCCACCGGCGAAATCAGCGTCAATAAAGATCAAAGTACGCCTGGCTTTACAATTGTACATATAACAGAGGGATGATTGTCAAAATGAGCGTTATTATTTATTATTATATTTTATCTGTCTATTTATGACGTCAGTTTTTGCAGGAAGATGCTTTTATCAGCCACAAGTCTTTATACAGTGACACAACAAAAAAATTAAATGATACTTTTATTTCTATACAAGGTAAGATTCATAGTAACAGAAGGGAAATCTGTAATTTACATTGACTCGTTTTTAAGAAAGTGTCTCCAAAACATGTGGTTATCCTTGAAACAGATCTTGTAAAACAGATTAAAAGGACAGAATTAGCAATTCCCCAAACACGGCAGTTAGCAAGATCGTAAATAATCTTGAAGAATTATTAATTAAATCGTGACGCTAACATCAGAGGCCTGGAAGTTTATAAAGCTTATTGAGCGCGTTTTCTACTCAGCTCAAACTCAGGTGATCTAAATTATCTTTATGAAACTTTATTAACTCAGTTCTAATATTCAAATTTATTCACATTTTAGATCTCCTTTATCCAGCTTGATAATACTTGTGTGATTTTTTTCATATATCGATAGTATATGTATTTTCTACGCGACATGACGAAATCAGTAGCACAGAATTCCAATACAATGATATTATAAGATATTGAGGAAGTGAAACTGATTGTTGATGATTTCTTACAACATTGAAAAAAATACAATTTATATGATTTGTGTATGAAATTAGTTAAGATCGAAAAGGCCTGTCATTTTGCAGTCAAAATGCAACCCCACCCCTTTCTACGCCCTTTCGATCTGCACTGAACGACAAATCTCCTGTAAATCTCTCGGATGTTAGCAAAAATCCGATAGATCACATTCTCTTGTAAAATGCGCTGACA
>CAJDSM010045170.1:1290-20718 GCA_903981925.1 Ostrea lurida
ACTTTTCTAAGTACTTTTGTCCAAGTTATACTGTTCTACGTTTCGGAACTGGCTTCTCAAGAAACCGGCTGGGCGAAATGTCAACCAAACTTTGATCATATCCATTTCATCCGTTGGGTAACGGGCTTTTCAGAAGTTTTTCATCTATACTCCCTGACATTCAAACCTGACCAGGGGCCCCCTTCAATATTAGTTACGAAATCACAAGAAATGCGCAATATCAAAACAATAGTGGGGGTTGTGTCATTTTAAATATATTCTTGCTTTGCTTCAGAACCACTGGGGCAGGAGAAAGCTGGGTGATGTATAGGAAGCTTCTGATATAGTGGAGATTCAAGTTTGTTCAAAGTCGATGAACCCCCGGTATCGATGGGCCCAACAATAGGGATCAAGATTTTACATATTGGATTGTAGGAGGGATTAATAATCTTTAAGAAAGTATTTGCTTCTTCTCAAGACCACTTGGCCGTAGGGAAAGGCTGAAAAATAGTGAAGTCTTCCCTGGAATAGGAGATTCCCAAGTTTTTGTTCCAAAATTTCATGAGCCCCGCGGGTTCAGGTGACGCAGATGTGGCCACCAATTGGGTATCTATAAAGTTTACATATATATATAGGTTAAATACTTTAAAAATCTCTTTCTTCCAATAACCCCCGGCCCAGGAAAGCGCCGATTTATTATGGAAGCTTCCTGAATATAGTTGGGAGATTCAAAGTTTGTCAAATTCATGACCCCTGGGGTCGATGGGGCCCATCCAATAGGGATTCCAAAGTTTTACATAATGATTAAATAGCTGTGGAAACTTATAAAAAACTTCTTCTCAAAAACCCAACGGACCAGGAAAAGCTGAGAATTTATAATGAAGCCTCTGAATATTTCTATTATTCATAAGTTTGTTTTTTCCAAATCATGACCCGGTACGATCGGCGGGCCATCAATTTTGGGGTGGGTGGATCAAAATGTCTTCTCATACATTATGATTATAAGGAAAAATTCTTAAAATAGCTCTTCTTTCTAAAAAACCCCACTGGCCAGGAAGCTGAAGATTTATATGGAGCTTTCTAATATTAGTGGAGATTTTTCAAGTTTCGCTTTCATATTCATGACCCCCCCAGTGTTACGATGGGGCCACAATTGGGGATCTTAAATATTTACATAATGATATTATAGGAAAATTCTCTTTAAAAAATATCTTCTTTCATCTATGAACCCACTGGCCAGGGATAAAGCTTTTGAATTTTATATGGGAAGCTCTCCTGATATAAGTGGAATTCAAGTTTTTCAAATCATGACCTCCCTGGGTACCATGGGCCACAATAAGGGCGATCAAAGTTTTTTACCATATGATTTATATAGGGAAAATCTTCCTAGAAAATCTTCTTCTCAAGAAACCACCCACTGTGCCAGGAAAGGCTTGTATGATTTTCTTATTTATGGAAGCTCCCTGATATAGTTGCGTAGACAGTTTTTTGTGTTTCTATAAATGCTTATGACCCCCGGGTCGACGATGGGCCTACAATTGGGGATTCAAAGTTTTATACATATGATTTATTATAGGAAAATCTAAAATTCTTTCTTGTCTCTAAGAAACCCCACTGGGCCAGGAAAGCTTTGATGATTATTATGATAAAGCTTCCTGTATATAGTGGAGATTCAAGTTTGTTCAATTCATGACCCCCAGTTACGTGGTGTGGCCACAATGCGGGGATCAAAGTTTTTACATATGATTTAATAGGAAAATCTTAAAAATCTTTCTTCTTCAAGATACCCCACGTGGCCAGGAAAAGGCTGATAATTATTATGGAAGCTTCCTGATTATAGTGGAAGATTCCATAGGTTTTGTTCAAATCATGACCCCCCCGGGGAGTACATGGGCCACCAAATTTTGGGGAATTTCAAAAGTTTTAACATTTAATATATTATAAAAATTTCTCTCTAAGACCAAAAATCAACATTACCTTAAAGCTCCTGATATAGAAGTGAGGGCAAAGTCACTTCAGGAGCATGTTGGCCCTATGGGGCCCTCTTGTTTTATTTAAGCTTTTTTGTGTTTTTAAGAATATATTAGACATTCTGAATCATTTAAAATCACAGCTGTTTAAAATTTATATAAAACCCACATTTTTTGAGTATTTCGTAATGTCTTTCCGCAAGTCTTCAAATTATCCCTGTATGTTCAACATCAGGTATGCCCTATGGATAGTTTCCATTATTGCCCCAATAATCCAATGTATTAATTGCACTTTCTCTGCATTTATTTAATGCATTTTTGTTTACTACAGGTACCCCAAATGATCTCCCGTTTCTCTAAGAATCTTTTTTGTATTTGGATTTCTCGCTGGATACCGCCCAGAAAAATGTGGACCATCTTGGAACGGTCGCCTAAGTCCCTCTGCCCCAGTCTCCGGATTTCATCATCACAAAATACCCTTTTGCCCAATGTTAATTGGAATATTCAGCACATAACATTTTGGAACCATCAGGGGCCGGTTTCACATTAAAATAAGTTAATTTTAAATTTGCATATTTATAATTCTTAATCACATGTTTTTTATAGGATACCTCTTCCTAATAATACTTTGTTACTTATGAAGTTACGCGTTATTGCGTACATTTCAAAAATTTTGTGCCTCGGTTTGTGTACCATGTGTTTACAGATAATTGTAAAACAAAGCGAAAGTTATGAATGATGTTCTTTCTGATACCGTTCCCATCTTTAATATAAGTTGAAACATCTATAGATCCCCCCACTTATGTTTTAACTTCATCTGTAAAAAATCCCTTAACGAATTGAAATAATCAAAAGGAAAAAAAGGACAATAGAGTGAATTGATGCGTCGTTACAATCTCAACGTCGTTTTGCTTTATACATTAATTAACAAAATCAGACAACTGAATAACCAACAACAACATCTAATAAACTCCATTGATAGAAGCTAGTGATAGGGAAAAAACCAAATTACACAGTTAATACTTGTGCATAATTCCTATGATACGATCTTGCATATATGCATGAAAACAAATAATTGATGGAAAATGTATCAACAGTGGCTTAATCTGTACAGTTAATTACCCTCTCTTTATGTTGTTTCCGTGACCTGGTGATTGATGACAACCAACGATACCAATAAAATCATTTTACCGCTCCAAAGCCACCCAAAAGTAATCCCCAAGCTCAAATGCTTCCATGTGAAACCGCGTGATAATCGCGTCACCACTTCTCCCGTTAATAAATGGTTTACCCATCAGAATCACAGCTTGAAAATCATATAATATGAGCAAACTTGTCTTCTTCTTGTATACCTAGTAAATAGCAAAGTCGGTGCAAAATTCCCTAGTTATTTTCTAACCATGTTTGTTTATTACCGTGTTACATACCTCCAATGTATGAATATTAACAATTATGCGCTGTCTTGCTCATGCAAAGATAACTGTAAAGCATAACTATTCATATTTGTCATTGAGGAAATAATATTTATCCAATTGATAATTTTTTACTCTGAAATTTTTTCAACCGCAATTAACATTTACTCACCAAACTGAACAAAAGTGGCCCAAAAAACATATGTTTGTATTTAGTAAATACCTCTTGCCTCCTTACAAGACGTTTAACACCGCATAAATTCCTTCATAAAAGGATTGTTTAAATTCTTTTATATATTCCCAGCATTCGTTTCACTGTTATCAAATTATATATTATTTGGAATAATATTGAATAAGTAGTTGTGCTATAATATTTCGTTTTCTTGTCAACATATTTTACATTGAATTTTTGGATATGTCATCCCAGCTCTTTTTAATTTATTACTCTCTACTCTTCTCATCTCTCTCTCTTCCTGCTACTATTCATTAACCTTCCAAACAATACTCTTTATCTCGACCTTCATTCTTCCTCCTAGTGCAATTTTCTGGACAGAGTTTTACTATATAAGATAAACAAATTTAATAAACAGGTAAAATATAAATCTATCGAATAGTCTATCTATCGATAACACGTACACTATTTATTTTTGTTTAACCTCGGAATACATCTGATCGATCTGAAAAGTATACATAAAGCGAGTATCCAACTAAAAAAATCATTTCAATTCTGTATCCATCACCATATTGAGAAGCACACAATGGCGTGGTCTTGTCGTGGTTTCGATTGTAAGAGTATAATTATTTCAAATCTCAAAATTCTTTACCACAATGCGCAAAGAAATTCGGCCTCGATTTAAAAACCGATGCGCGTCTGTCACTTAACAGAGTTTCCTAGGATACAGCTGATATTTTGCTCACAGGAGAATTGAACCGCGCATTTAAATTAATTGGCCTCGAGTCGCACTTGAATGGCTTATGTTTTCCTTGCACCTTACGTCTCTTCCTAAATCACCTCCTGAATAATCACTAGTACTCTGCTTGATACCAAGAATAAAACCTTAATACGCCTCGCACTTTCAAGACAACTCATTAACAGAGATATCTATTATTTCTTGTACACAATGCAGTTTTTAGCCCGCTTTTTAATTGCTAGTAAAACAACGACGTGATCCCGATCGTAACTACTGCGATAAATTTCAGCGGGATTATAATATTTTGAATAGCAAATCCTAATATAATGTCGCTTGTAAATGACATGTCCTTCTCCCAAGTCAATTAAACATTCTTCGCTTCTTTGCGGAACTGAAAGCGTCTCGAAAATGCCGACCTGGATGAAAAAAATTTAAAATAAACGGAGAATGGGGCGCCAGTCGGTGATACATGTAAAGTCAGATATGATAACAAACCATGTGATTCAATACATCCGGTATAACTCCACCTAAGAGTAGAATACAAAAACAACGAGGCAAACACGGGACCCCTTGATAACAATATACTCAGATTCATGGTGGCAATCAAATTCGACCTACTGGATCAAGGCTAGATCTACCGTTGACCGGTCACACCCGTCATCGAGCACCTTTATATAGATCTTTGATCAGTTGTATAACAGAACTATATTCCGGAAATTTCCAGATCAATCAGTGTCCGTGGATAGAGAACGGAAGCCTAATATAGATAGGCTATGATAAACAAATCAGGCAGATTTGGGACTCGCTGCTAAGTTGGCAGTCAACGTGAAAAATGATTCGAGTTGAATCTAAAAAGAATTCGCATTCATTCGAATAAGCATTACTTTCCAATAGTGAGCCTTCATTTTACAAAAAAGATTCTCTTCAATCTAGCACTGGTAAGTGCATCCCTCACAAAGTCCTTACGAAGATGAAACAAGTTTCCATTGCACGACTAGATCGACCGCGGACAAACATGTTGCACGAAGAAGAAGGAACAAGAAAGATAGGGATGTAAGAAGGCAACCAAGGAAGAAAAAACGTTATATTTCACGCGGGAAAACTTTCTGGGTTGAATCTTTATGCCAAGGTATCCTATCTCAAAGGTGGCCCAATAAAACAGAGAGAATACACAAACGTATCTTTATGTTCCTCAACGATTGGTAAGCACAAAACTATGTCTTCCAAGTCAGAATGGTTGGCCAATACCATGGCAATAGTTCTCTCTGTCGGAAACAACGTAAATTGTTACTTCGTCTCATTGCTTGATTAGAGTGTGCAAATTTTGAATTAAATACCATTTATATTAAACGAAACATCAGTGTTCATAAGCTAGTCACACATAGAAGATGTATCCACTAGAAAATGAATCTGATTCATGGACAATTAATTATAGAGTGCTATTCTTAACTCAGATTAAAACTTCATCTATTATGATCAGACCAATAATTCCAAGACCAGAGAGAGTATATATGCATGTCTGAATTATATTACATTTAATTTGTTATAAAGTTCCTACATACAAGAGTATAATCCATTCTCTGACGATTACTGGTGGACGTCAATAATTTGCAACGTAAGATGAGAGCGACACCTACAGAAAATTATGCAATTATGACTCGGATTAGCAATATGGCCTTAAGCAAAAAGATCTTTATCATTCCATATCTTCATTTTATGTGATCAATGAATATTCCGAGTCATCAGGTATTTTTCTTTGCATGACTGATACAAATTATGCTCATACATTTAAAGATGAAAGCCGGTAATCTTCCACCTTTGTGTCCATAACAATGCGAACACTATGTAATCAAACCCATCATTGGCCCCCCCTCTTCCCTCCTTTCTTGACACCCCAGTTCACGCACACCGCAGTCAGACACCCACAAACCCACAACCGAGTGCTACCCGATCTCTCCCCACCCCATCTGTTCTCTTCCCCACCTAAAATACCACCTAAATCAAAGTGACAAGCTCCCATTTAGTCCATTCTATCTACCTATGACGAGCAATTGGTTCTTACTCGGCCCTAATTCGCGCCAGAATCCCCACCTATTATCATCTCTGTACTATGTATCATTTTGTGAAAACTTATCGTAGTACATGTATCATCGCTCGACATGTACGCTATAGAAGTTATATCTCACAAGTCTCGATGCGTACCACATGTGTGATATTATTGTGATCTAATCCTTCTATATCTATTTGCAAGATATTTATCAAAGCACTATTCAATCCACAGTGCTTGACAACATTCAACCAATTTACTGCTCAGTGTCTATTTCCCATGTTACACTGTAAAAGTGCAGCAAAGTAGATCAATCCCAAAACAGTTTAAGATTGCCCTATATATAACATTTCTTCTAATTTACCATATAGGATGTGAACAAATACATTCATTTTCCCTCTCTCAGGCACTCCCAATTTGATTGAATGTGTGAAATATGAGATATTCAACAATAAAAAAACCATCGGGAGGAACATTGAGGACAGGAAACATTAAGATACGCTTTATGTAAGAGCTGTGATTGAAAGTTTTCACATTCTAGAGAATTTCTTTCATTTACATTTATGAATCGACGTAAAACCAAATACAGAGATCTCGATAATCTTTATTAGCCGCATGTAAAACTACTACCAATAGTGCAATCATACCAAACTCGATTATTTAAACTATGTTGAAATTGACGGAGTAATGTAGACCGGAATTTTAAAATGTTGGCGTTATTTCTCTAAACAATCTCCCCAACGCTATATATGACCCAAATAAACTTTCAGGATTGATTTCTAAAAAAAATAAAATACTTATATTGTATTGAAAGAGGTCTTTCTGCGAATCAGCTTTAACATCTGTTTCACTTCGTATTTATTTGCTTGTTAATTTTGAACTGTGGACCTGTGTGAGTGTAATCAACCACGAACTACGACAGGCGTTGAAGCGTGCTAATCATTTATAATACCCGGGGATTAGCCTCATGATATATCATTCAGGAATGACACAAGTTAATATTGAATCAATCAAAATGTAGTGATCACCGATATTTATATTTAAAAAGGGTCCATCAAAGAGAAATCAAAAACCCCTGCAAACATTTTTGTCTCCAACACATGAAACAAAAGTTGATCTATGATAAAATGATGACGAGGTTCAACAAACATCATAACCGCAAATGAAAATTAAATATGATTTCTTGCTAGCTAAAAACTAAAATTATAGAAATAACATTACAATCAATTATTTTTACCATGCCCCTATGTAAATCTGAATTAATTTCTTATTTCGAGAAAATTTCTTCCTTATTTGATTCATGTACAATCACGCAAATTAAACCACCTATTTGCCTTGTTGTTTGCAATTCATAGTGTGTGTGCTGTTGATGCAACACACTAACGGACTTAAGATCTAAATCGAATGCACTTTGCAGAAATTCATACCCTTATACCACTCTCTTTTGGGCATTTACTTGAAAGGGCTGTTCTTGCCGGGAACTAAATAGATGGCCCAGAAATGCGGCCTCTGCAACGTTTTCAAAGAGTTGTACTTTCTGTTGTCATTTACCCAGTCTATGATAGTCCTATGAGAAATAAGCTACATCGGTGATATTATGCTCTGTGGTAAGTGAAAGTCTTTGGGATATATTTTTGGAAGGACAAATATTAACACCATTACGTGAAAATGTATATGAAATGGTCATTCTCTCAGTTATATTACATAACAGATATTAAATATAAACGCCAAAGGTAAGTGCTTGCAATAGTCCTCCTCTTATAAGCAATTGGAAATCCGCACCATTTATAGGACCGTAGACATACTGGGATTTTGGATATGTGTGGATGGTTGGAAATATGAGAGTGGTTAGGGGAAGTAGTCTGGGAATTGATTTACACAAAAAGAATTGGTTTTTTATATCTTGAAACATCCCTTACCCTTTTGATTTAGTGTGAGATGATCCTTACATGTTATTCCGATATCACAGACGTCCCAATGTGAGCCACCATCGCTCAAACCTGAGCACTAGCTTTCACAGTAAAAGCTAAAGTAAGTCGCAACGATCTTTAATCCCCCTAAGGGCCCCCACCCAACCCTCTGAAGAAGTTGCGTGGGGGGGGCATTATTCTAAACAAACTTAATATAACATACCATTATTGGGAAGCTTTCACGTGTTAGAATAATTTACCACCATCGTCTTTGTAATATTCAATGAATGTAAGATTAATTTTAAAAACGAATTTCCTCTAACATATTGCATTAAGCTGTAAAATTTAATTTGATCCTCTTATACTCTTGTACTGGCCCCAGCATATAGCGACCTGGTGATCATGATACTTTGAACAGTTTATTCTGTCACACTATATCTAGGGAACGCTTTCTACTGTCCTGGGTTTTGTGGAATTACACTTATTTTCCCATATATAATATCCTACGTGGAAACTTTAATATATCCCTCCCATTTGGCGTCCATTATCTCTACCCCTCACCGGATAAGTTTTAGGTCAAGATTTGAAAATCAAAACTTGATTCACTATGATCTATCACTATAAGCATTCCAATATAAGATGTCCAATAAGATGTTTTCTGATACGTTGTTGGGCCATGTCTTCTAGAGAAGATTTTTAAACTATGAGATGATATAATGCTTGCTTAGAAATGTTTCTATAACAATATGTAAAATTTGATCCCTATTAGGTGACTCCAATCAATCGTACCCCCGCTCAAGATTTTGAACAAAAACTTGAATTTGCTCCCCCTATTAGAGCTTTCAATAAATTCAAGCTATTTACTGTCTCAATTGGCTCTCCTTTGTACGCAAAAGAAGAAATTTTAAGATATGAAAGTGCTCTATATCAATCATATTGTTAAAAACTTTATGCCCATATTGAGACCCATCCATACCCCCGAGGAAAGGTAAGGCTCAATGATTTGAAACGAACTATATTACTGAATATACCACTATATAGGAAGCTGTACAATCATACCATTACCTTTCTGGCCCTATGATTCTTGAGAAGGTTAATATTTTTTCTTAACACATCTAAACTTCCCATATAAAGTATATCATATTATCAAAACTATTGAATCCCCTTATTGTAGACACTATCGATTTGCTACCACCCTTGGATATGGTTATTTTACCAGCCATGAGTCTGAACACAAAACTTGAATCTGCCACAATATCAACATTGCGATATTACGCTGTTTCACTTTAAAATTCAAAAGTGGCGCTTTTCTCTTAACCGCGATAGGTTCTTGGAGAAGATTATTTTAATAAGAATTTTGCCCTTAGTATAATCATATTGTGAGAGAGACTTTAAGATCCACCTATTGAGAGGACACCCATCGGACCTCCAGGGGTCATAGATATGATAACTATAACATTATCTCCACTATACAATGAAAATTTTTTCATACATAAATTTGTATAGCTTTTTTGTCCAAGTATTGATTCTGCTTCCGAGATAACGATTATAATATAAGAAGTTTCCATTAGTATAGTGGAGTTTCATAATGTAAAAACATTGTCTATCCCACTATTTGGCCTCACCACTACCCCTCGGGAATGACCACGGTCTCCAAAATGATTTGAATAAACGTTTCAATCTACCAGCTATTATCAGGAAGGTTTTTACTCCAAAGGAGGAAAAGTGAATTTCAGCTTTCTCATTCTCAGCCCCGAGTTGGTTCTTGAGAAAGATTTTCCTAAAGTGGTCATCTCTTCACATCCCTACTTTAGCTCTGCCAATTTTTATTTCCCTTTATCTTGATTCTTTGGAAATTATTTCCCATTTATGGGAGGCCTAGTACGAGAGTGATTCCCCTTATGTCACCCAAGGATAAAATATGTTCCAATTTATTTAAAACTATGGCACCCAGAGCGTCTCTGAGACAGAAGTTCGAAAATTGAGTAAAGTTAACCAGAATCAGGATCCAAGACAATGTGATTATTAACAAGGACGACTGCGAAAATTCACATAAAGAGCGATGCAGGAGAGATACACCTACACTTTGACCTTCGCGTCTATGTGAGCTTAAAAAAAAAACATAAGATTTGCCATCGGCTTGACTAAGTAATACATAAAACTATCTATAGCCAAAACCGCCAATGGACATAAAAACATATAAATCTCATGACTTCCATCATTAAAAGACATTCTGCCTATGCGTTTGGCTCCGATTATTTGAACGGTTTGTTAATTGGTCTATTATAAGCTGTACACAGTTACTGATATCACTAGATAGAGATCGGCCATTTCGAACAATATTATGTATTCATGATTTATGCTTCATAACGAAAATGTTTGGAAATTCGATAAAACCTTGCATATATCGTCTGACGCGTTGAAATATGATATATTGCAAAAAGACTCGGAGCCAAATGAGAGCTTCGATCTCATCTGTTAACTAATTTTAAAACTAGTATTATCTATTATGTTACGCACTTGACACACCTAATTTTAAGCTCATGACAATAGTCCCATCATCTTTTCAACGCTTATACACGTAACAATAGTACATTAGCCACTGCGTTGTAGTACACCCTCGGAAATAAGCCCAGCAACAGAGCCCTCAGAGTTGATAATCTTTTCGTTATATCGGTAGATTTAGAACGGCGTAGATATAGTAACAGTAGAGCGAAAGGATAAACAAACCAAGTTAATAATAAAATTCTAGTCTTAGTTAATTACTTTGTAAGAGCAGACGGTTACGATGCCTTGAAGCTACAGCTTGTAGTCGCTTTAAAAAGATGTTTGCATTGATCCCAGGTAGGTGCTAATCATTGTCCGCAAACATAATGCTTGACGCCAACATATTATATTCCAATTGCTGAATGGATCGCTGTAAATGACAAAAGTTGAGTTTTTCAGTCAGTCCATAATTATATATGCCTGTTAGTTTAATCCATTTTATATTCGGCCTAAGTATTGTTCACGAAGTTCAACACAGTTGTTGGGCACTTTAAGCGTTTTATAGCGTTTATCCATTACGAGCGTAACCAGGTTTCCAGTTCATGACAAAGATTTCTTCTCTCAATAGGAATGCTCTGACAAAATCTTTTAAGGAATATGTATCTGACCATTAATTATTAGAAAAACATAATAGCACAACAGGTTATGCGATGCGTTTTAGATACTTCGGCGGCTATTTAGACTAATTTGTGTGCCATAGTTTATATAAAATAGAAATAAATTGGATTTGGTCAGAATTAGGTGTAACTCTTCGGTAACGTATAAGGTGCGCGGAGAGAGAGAGAAGAGAGAGAGAAGAGAGAGAGAGAGACGAGATGATTGAGAGAGAGAGAGACAGACAGAGAGAGAGAGAGAGAGAGAGAGAGAGATTCGACGAGACGAGAAGAGAGAAGAGAGAGCATTAATGTGATCCAGCTTGTATATAAGAATAGTTAAACTATCTGTATTCATTCAATTCAATTTCACAATAGAAGACTGACCAAGTAATGAAAAATATCAAGCAATGGACATACAATTTTGTATGTACAGAACTAATATTTGTGATTTCTGGATTTTATCAATTACAATATACAATATGTAAAGGCAGAGATAACGAACAGTGATCAATCTCGTAAGTCCTAAATATAATACAAAAACAAGAGTTGGGCAAACACGGACCCCTGGATATACCAGAGGTGGGATCAGGTGCCTAGGAAGAGTAAGCATACCCTGTTGACCTGTCAACCTGTTATATATATGATATATGACAATATGTCAAAGAGTCGTTTACCCATTTAACCTAAAAGAATACTGAAAAGGTGAAGATAACGAACAGTAATTAATCGCATAAGTCCTAAACGGAGTGTAAAGGAAGAATTGGGCAAACACAGACACTTGGATACAAAATAGGTTTGATCAGGTGCCTAGGAGGAGTAAGCATCCCCTGTAGTGTAGACCAGTCACACCCGCTTCGAGCTCTCTGTCTTGATGAGATAAACAGGGTAATCCGTAGTCAAAATGATAATCAAAACAATGTAATAATTGGTATCAAACTCAACAGACGTCATTTGACCCAATAACAGGTTATATTGGTGAAGTAGATCGCTATAACGACGACATAATTTTCGAAATGCTGACTTTAATTTTAATTTCCAAGACCCCTGTAGCATCACATTGTTTCTTAGTAGCCTGCCTCTATTCTCGATCTAAATTTTTGATAGTACACATAACACGCTTTTGCATATTGAATAAATTGAATACAAACGACACCATGTCAATGCGGTTATGGAATGTTGCTTCACTAGAATTTGAACCTGACGACGGAAAAAGCATTTTCCAAAACCTTTCCTCAAGTTGAAAATACAGAGTCTGTAACTACGTTTATTTTACTTGTCGAGTATTTTATTTCTTTTGTATTTATTTATGTTCGATATTACAGTTTGGATGGCTGATTATTTTGACGACATTGGGGTACATGCTACTCTTTGATTTTACCTACGGGATTTCTCGAACAGACTGTTTTATAATTGCCTGGATGGCAAGTTTTTTCCTTGATGAAACCAAACAGGTAAACAAACTTGTTTTATTGGGAACAAATGATTTAAAAGGTGTATATATTTTATGCAATATATGTAGCCATTATATTATCCATCTGTTGTGGCATACTTAGCGAAGTGAAGACTTTCAAAGAACAATCACAAAGTTGTATATACTTCTGTGCATCATGTGACGTCATAATGAAAGTTTCTGATACTTGTATCGCGGGTACATTGTTATAATATTATATTTACATTTGCTGTTTAATCCCCTTAATAAAAAGCATTAGACTCTATTTTTGATGATATGTGCTTATAACTGCAAAGACCGAACCACCAAAGTTGATTTGGGGTATGAGAAAAAAAATAAAAACAAGGAAACTTACCTTACAGGTTAAAAATGTTGAAAATGTATCAAATGTTGATGTTTTTATTTTCAAAAAAATTGATTAAATACTTGGGTTATTTAATTTTTTTTTTAATTTTGCACTCCTTTTTGTCGTGTCGATATGAATCATGAGAGCGTATGCTTCACATTGTTGTAATCTTTAAATTTATCGGTTACATTGGCATTAAGTGACGTAACAATTCCTTTACTCAATACTTGATTGGCTGTTCCATGATGAACGTACTTCCCCAAGGATTGAGGCGGAAATTTTAAAACATAATCAATAAAAGCAACAAACAAATGCATTTTTTCTTAAGAAATGTATAATATAAGCAATAAATTATGATTTATTGGAGATTGTAGTCTCATAACTGCAACGGTGTGTGCCAAACCAATTTTCATCATACGCGTAAAACGTGCGTTATTCATTTGTAGTGCACACACCGTTGCAGTTATGAGACTACATCTCTCAATAAATCCACATAATTCATTGCTTAATTATCGTTATTTACTAACATTATAAAGTGATATACTGTTTCGCCGAACAATTGTATATTTCTTTTCAAATCAAATCACCCTCAATTGTTTATACATAATATAAACGAAACTGGTATTAATAGAATATTGTGACCTTGAAATCGCCTATGTAATTGTATCTTTTATTCCCGATCATCACTGCGTTTTGCATAGTTGCATACATGTAGCATTATTTGACAATTTTCAAATTGACTCTATCCATGTAAAACTCAATACATTACTGTCACATTCCCCTAAAACACAGTTCATTATCATTTATATTTCTTATGCTTGACCTTTATATTTGGGATAGGGTTGATATAGGCTATGTCTAATGCCCACTCCTTTTCAATTATTCAATGAAATTTATTTGATTTATAGAGTTTTTAAAAATATATAATCTACATAGTTCTAGCTACTAGCTGCAGGAAGTCTAAGATTACGCAGATATGTAGTGTTTGGTGGTGTTCGAAGTTTATTGATATTGCGATAACATCGATATACTAGCATCACTGAAGTATTGGGGCAACTCTTACATAAAGAGATGACTTCTTGCACACTCTCAGAATTATTAAGTATGCTGCGTTAAACAACTTTCCTTTTCTTGGACATCTTTCAATTCATGTAAAGTATATTTTGTTTTTTTAATATAAAAAAGGATCGCACTGTATATAATTGATATCGTTACATATTTTGCGATGATAACAATCATTTTGGTTGTTCTAAAATATTTGTCACGTGATAGTTGTTTAGAGATAATAAAATGCTGCCTTGATGAAAATGTATGGACGCCTATTTGGTATTGATATCAACGTCGATTCATTCTCTGATATTTTTCAATGAACAGTACCCATGAAATTTGTAATAGATACATTTTTCATGCCTCTGATGATCCTCCAACTGAATGCATCTTATGAGTTGGTGCAACATTTATAAATTCATCTAGATTATTGAGTTATACACACGAGCATTCCACTTTGGTTATGTATATGACGCTTTAATTCAGTTAACTTAAGACATCCCTAAATAAAGTACATATATACATTAAACAACCTTGAATGCTTTACAATGGTAATATTTAATGAATTATATCCGAAAACGAATTGACGATCGAATCGATGCATTCAAGGATTCCTTACATTTTCACAAAGACTGGTGTTTTTGTCACGTGACTATCACGTGATATTGTAACGTAACAAAATTATTGTAATAAATACAAAATTGCAACGATATCGACTATATACTGACTGTCCTTTTTTTAAGTTGAGAAATACTGTTCACTTCACATTAACTTAAACGTGCTAGGAGCAAGGGAAGTGGCAAATGCATCCAACGCGGCATAATGTTTAGTCTTTCCATATTTGAATCATGATATGCGGGAAGGATTTTTTTGTGTCAGAATTTTCTCCCATAGCTATTTAAGTATATCGTTGTCTAAATATATAAATTTTCAACACCGCCGTGCAATGTACACTGCTGTAATTTTATATTTCTTCAGATGGTAGCAAGAATTATGAATAATTAATGCAGTAATTAGCAGGAGATATAGGACATATTTCAAAGTCACATTTATAATGTAAATATTAACTTTATTAATTTTACACATAAAAAATAAAGAACGGTTGGCATAAAGAAAGAAAAAAAAAAGAAACAAACAATGTATATTTGTTTGTTTAAAAAGTGTTTCACGCATAAATCATATTACTTGATAAGAGTAGTAAATGATAAGATATTATGATATTTCCCGCGATACAACTGCAAGAATCTGTACGTCATGATGTACTTTTCCATTGTGATATATTTGGCGCGAAGTACACAGAGGTGCATTTATATTCAGCACTTGCCATTTGTTGCGTGAAAAACCTTCACTTAGACGGGATACCAATTGATTGATTGATGTTTATTGATTTTACGTCCCACTCGAGAATATTTCACTCATATGGAGACGTCACCAATGCCGGTGAAGGGCTGCCTTTAGGCCTGTGCTCGGCACTTCGCGGCCTTTGAGCAGGGAGTGAATCTTTATGTGCCACACCTGCTGTGACACAGTACCTCGTAAGTTTACCCGATCTCATCTGAAGGACCGCCCCATTACATCGCCTCTTACGACACGGAAGAGGATGCTCGGGGCCCATTCTAACCCCGATACATTTTGTGGCGTCGGTGGCCTAATGGATAGATCGTCGGAATCTCGACTGAGAGAATAAATGCATTGTAAAGTGCTTTGAGCACTTAGGTGGATAATGCACTATATAAATCCAATTATTATTATTATAATTATTATTACATTGATGTTGAACAGATTATTCGTAATACTTTCAGATTATCATTTCAATATTGAGGGGAAGGATTAGATGCTACCTTAAGGACTGGTGGAATCGATTAGACTGGCTGACACTGGTCGTGTTCCTCTGCGGGATGTCGGTTAAAGTTGTCCATGGTGCAGCATACCACAACTTTTGCAAGACGCTTCTAGTGTGTTCGTTTATACTGATGTGCGTGAGATTTCTTAATCTGCTGATGATATCTGAAATTATCGGAGCAAAACTTGTGATGATTAAACGAATGGTAAAGTATGAAATTATCTGAAATTGATTAGCGAATAATTTGATGTTGCAAGATTATAACGAATCTCATTTAAAATTCATCATTTTGCAGCTTCTACGGTCCCTATAATGACCTGTTTGCGATTACAAAATACCACTAAGTCATATGTTGACTCCTTTGTTAGACTTTTTCGTACTACATTTGACGTCGGGTAACCCCGTTTACTTTGTGTCGACTACGGGCCCACGGCGGGTGTGACCGGTCAGCAGAGGATGCTTATTACTCCATGACAACTGCTACTGCCCTCGCTTTTCTCGGAGGGCCGTGCTGCCCTGCACTCGATGTTGTATATATGTTTTAGATTAAATCCAGACACATTTTATACAGTGAAATTGGGCCTTTTTATGTATACAATTGTACATTGTTCTTTAAAATGAAAAGCAAGTTATATTGTTGGTCAAGTCCTCTTTTCATCATCACTGCTACACCGATAGGACAAAAAGACTTTTCTTGCGGGGAGGGGTTGGGGTGATCCTTGCTGTAGCTTAGATAACAATTCGCAAATAAGATTGGGCAAATAGAAGTGGGATCAGGTGTATAGGAGGAAAAAACATTCCACTTCGACCGGTCATACCCGCCATGAGCCTATTGTCTTGATCAGAAAAACGGAGTAATCCTTTCTCAAAATATGTGTATTGACCAAATAATGTGTTTAATCTGAGTATATTAACTATGAGATTACTTGTAGTTCTAATTTCACCCCCATCCAATTTGACAAGAATTGAAAATTGCACAGCATTTTAAAAGTACGTTTAAACATTTTCAATCTGTAATGGTAATAGATGTCAAATTATTTTTTTCTGATGTGTTTTATCTTCATAAGTATGCAGGTAACACCATTCATTTTGTAAGTATGCATACAACATTGTTCGTGTTTTAAAGGGATATGGACACGTTTTATGCAAAATGTTATATTTGCATTTTTAATGTTTAAAATGCTTAACCAAGTTATTTCGAATAGTCAGCAGAAAGAGCTAGATTCAAAAAGTGTCATATTTGGCCTATATATTTCTTGAAAAATAAATTCTTGTTTCCTTTGAATGGATGTATTAGTTTTCTAATCTGCATTACTTGGTTAATACATGTGTGGGTCATTTAGTCAAACAGGATGACTCTATAGCATTGCTAGCAGCCGGAACCTGAAAACTTGGAATGTCATTTGTTGAGTTACAAGTAAGATACAGCGCCACAATTCTTTGTTATGTAAGCAAATATCGTTCTTTGTTTTTGTTTACATAATGATTGCATCACATAAAATACCATGTTTAAAACAAAATGACCGAACTTTTTAATTGTGTTCAGAATGAAATTGTAATTTGAAAAAAAAAATAATTAGAAGGAGCATTTAACAGCCTATTCAATACATGTAAAGAAAAGCAATGTACGAGCCTTGTCTACATAACAAAGACTTGTAAGTACTGTATCTCACTTGGAACTCAACAAATGACGCTCAAATTTTTGCTGACCATTAGAAATACCTTGTGTAAGCATTGTAGACATCAACAATGGAAATCTGAAATTTGAACATTGTTAGCTCAAAACGTGTCTATCCCCCCCTTAATTATACAGACAATATTGTTCGTTTTGTTTTATTTTTTTCAGTTTATAGACACCTTTGCCTTCCTTGCCGATAACACCCGTGATCACCGTGTGTTATAGTGTGTCGTATTACGCTATTCTTACCCCGGGAAGATTCCGAACTTAGTTTTGATGAGATGGAAAGAGTATTTGGCAACGGATTTTGGTATTATTTGGGGAAACTGGCACTGGCTCAAGGAACATGTACTAAATTTTATGTGTCAACATTTATGCAGGAAAATAAAGTTTAACATTACTTCAATCAAAACTGAGGGATAAATTCTCCACAGACATATTTTATACGTGTGAAGGAATTTAAATGGCGTCATATTCAAATTTAGTTATTTTCAGTGATGGAGCCGGACTGTACCTTCAACAGAACCATTTACAGTAGTGGGAGATGGCTCGTTGTCCATCAGAGTTGGGATTGCTCTGGGTCCGTATTGAAGGCTGTTTATGCTTTGCTCGCTATCATCCTCCTCCTAAATCTTCTGATTGCTATGTACAGGTATGCAATTTACAGAAATATGCATTGTAATTCTACGTACGGTTTAAATCAATCTTTAATTGCGAGCAAAAAGTTAAAGAAACCGGATATTCAACTGTGTTTTTATAATAATAAAACGTGAAGACACAAACAATTGAGATACATGATCATTTTGCACTTTTGTGCTGTGCCAAATTGCGCAGATTCGACCACCAAACCTGAATTCTAGGCTTGAAAGATACGAAGTTAATTTTGGGACCTGGGGTGCAAATTTTTGAAGAATAAAATTTTTCGAATCCATACCCCTTTGGCCAACAGGTGTTTCATATCATATTTTAAAGATAAAAGTTGCCAAAACACGCATCGCATCACACCTTGCTTATTATTGATATCACCTACGTTGAAAAAAAAAACCTACCCCTGTAAACAATATTCACCATCCTGATGACAAAAAGTCTATCCCTGTCTAATCAAGAAAAGGGCTGGACTACGGTAAACATACCAATGTCCCATGTTCTCACGTAAACAAATAAAAGTGATATTATCTGTATATATTTATTTATTATGTTATATATTAAGTTGTGTATTCAAAACGACTTTGTTTCGGAAAATGCACGTGTATCTTGTAACATAGAGTCCAAACCACAGCGTATCCGGATTACGTTTTCATAAGTTTTCTCTTATGACCAAAACCATGTATGTTACACGAGACTTCCATGAATATATCATATTTAGTGTAGATTCAAAGTTAACACAAATGAAATAAATACAAATCTTGAGGCCAAGTTCATTTTTTTAACATTTTTTAAACAAAAAATTCATGATCAAAAACCAGCAAATTTATAAACATCTGGATTATGCTTCAGTTTTCAACTCAATAGTTACAGACGCACGTGCAGTTTCCGAAAAAAAAAATCGTATTTCCATACATAGGAGGTTCTTGAATGATTTTTGGACAATAGAATATAGATAGTGAAGTTAACAATGTATTAAACGTAAATCATAGTCACAAGGAACACATACAAAATCAAGTGTAGGGCAACACGATCTTCTCTTTTCCC
>CAJDSM010045172.1:0-10989 GCA_903981925.1 Ostrea lurida
CATAAAAAGTAAAATACAATCAATCTTAAATATGTAGACGGCGTACTGTAAATGAAATCTTCTTTCTTATTGATATTACTAACAATATATTTCCCGCGTGCTCCCCTCCCCCATAGGTATGCACTTAAAAAAAGTTTTTCCCTTGCTCGGAATAGGCCGGCACTTGGTTGATATTACTTTGTCGAAATTGTCAGGAATAATTATCTCACATATTTTATCATTATTTGACAAAAAATTTGTCTGGTTTCCATCACCGAAAACACTGTTCAATACAAATACCTTTAACGTAAACATTTTAATAACTCATCCCACCATGATCTCTAGTTTGTCCAGGGGTCCGTGTTTGCATACTTCTTCATCGGAGCTATGACATTAATTACTATTACTCATCTTCAATTTTTAATGTACATAGATCTACATGTGGATTCGGTGATGTTGTTAAAGGAGGAATTTAAAGTTATGACTACCATATAACAATGTTGTATTTTCTAATCGTTATAGTTGTAGTTCATAACGCATGTAAAGTGCCCCCATGTCAATAATAAATGCCCAACGTGTGTTAAAACGTAGGAGCATCTTCAACTGTAACTGCGTCAATGACCTACACAGGTTTCATTGCCCCTACTGCGGATCTATGAGGAGTAATGCTTCGTCTGAATTCTGCTGGTTTCCACCATGATTGAAAATCGGAAACTGAATAGGGCAGACGAAAGATAATTACAATCAGAATGTAGAACAAATATTCAAAGCTAGCAAATCAGAGAAAATTATCACAGTCATGAAAACTTATTTGTCCCCTTCCATTATTGAAATCCGTGCATACGTTTTAACTCAAGACCTGATAATGACACATAAATCAGGTTCATCCACAATGTAAAATTGCAAGAATTGGTGCTACATTGATGGCGAATGTATTATATTAGAATTGGTGTTTGTAAAGATGATTGTGTTCCTTTAATAGCTGAACTGTGAGAAGAAATCTTTCTGCAACTTTCAATTTTACATCGGCGTTTTATCTATTAACAATGCTCCATTTACATGTCGATTCCCAAGTGAAACGCCTTAACTTTGACAAACGGAATTACTGTCATTACTGTGTGTGTGTGTGTGTGGATAGTAGTACTCAGAAAAAGCCAACTTATATACAACCAGTAGGCAGTACTTTGTTTGAAAGATTTGATAATCGGTAGATTATAATGTCTTGATTTGTTTGTTTTAACATAAATGAGCATTCATAATGTTGTGGTACATGCAAAAATTTCAAGAATAGATCGATATATTGTCAAATAGATAAATATTAGATAGAGTATAATCGGTATGTCTATTCTAATTATGTTCTTGCCATCTTAGATATTCAACCACCAGTTGTCACAAAGTGCTCTTCAGATATACGAATAGAGTCATCATCACGGTTTGTCAACGTCACTTGGCAAAAACCTGAATTCTGCGATCCATTCAACCACACAATACAAGTTACCTCTAACTATCCAAATCATGGATCTTCCTTTCTTTGGGGAAACTACACTGCTCAATACCACGCTCTGAAACCATTTAATGGTCTCAAATCCAACTGTACTTTCAACATTATAGTGCGACGTGAGTTTATCCACTTTAGAAACTGGTTTCGTCCTTTTTCATTGAATATTAATTTAAGTTTTGAAGTAACTTGTATGTCTGACAAAACCAAGGTATCAAACACTTAAAGTAGCACAATCTGTATCTTTTGAATNTAAGGTATCAAACACTTAACGAAATGTAATATGTAAAAAAAAAATTACATGATTTTCACAATATTTAGTTAAGGGTGATAATGGTATTGAAATCGGATTTGAAATGCTCGTATCAGATCTCGTTTAAAGGCATAATTTCGCAAATTCCATTCTACCGGTCGCTATAGTAATGGACCTGTTTGGCGATTAACAAATTATCACTCCACGTCATTGTTTGATCTGCTTTGGGCTCTTCTGCTCCTTTGTTGACTGTCATTTTCAGTACTAAGATTTGACTACGGGTAATCTCACCGTGTACTTTGTTTCGACTACGCGGCACGATCGTGCGGCGGTGTGACCTGTCTAGCAGATTAAATGCTTGGACTGCCCTCCATGGCTTCTGACTGCCTTCCGCATTTTGTGGAGGTCCGTGTTGTCCCTTGCACCTCGATTGTAGATACTAGAATGAAGATTGTATGATTTAATTTAATGGAAATTTTCTCTTTCCTGAAATAAATATTTCTAGAATTAAGAATAGTCTGCGGTATAACTTAGTGTGACCAATTGTTGGCGGAAAATCAACTACAAAATTCGCAGAACCAGAAATTGAAATTCTTGTGCTCCTCGCCAAAGGCTAAAGCGTCGAATGATGACCATGTGGTTTCTGATTGGTTCAAAGTGTTACGAATTTGGTAAACCGGATTAGATGGGCGCTCTAAGAAAAAGTTATTATTTGGCGAATTAAAATGAGGTTCTTAAGGGGATAATTAACATACCAAAAATTCTTATTCAAAGACTATTTTAATGGTGTCATTAAACATATTTATTTTACTTATTCCACTTTTTGATATATGACAACACTCTATTTTACGAATTATGAGAGGGCTTTGAAAATTGCGTCAAGCTCCGGTTGATTAGTTCTCTGCGCATTATAAAACAATAATAATGAAACTATAGAACACAAGGTTTATGTGATAGTATGTCATTTAATTAATCAACAGTGGATACAAATGACGCAAGAAATTGAGCCCGTAGACATTAATTACTATTATATAAACAGATAAACAAGATGTGTTGGTGAACACGAATGCCCCCTATTCGCTATCATGCCAGATGGATAGAGCTTGTCATAAGGATTCATGGTGAAATATGTAAAGGTTTATGCCTTACCTATTCAAAAGGTTACGCGCGCCTATAATTGGTAAAGTTTTAAAAATTTCAGCTCAAAATTCAAGTAAGGTTCAAATCATTTTGGTACCGTAATAAAAGGGACTAGTCCATAAGAATACACATGTGAAATTATGATAACATGCCATATATCTTGCCATTCAAAAGTTATGGCTAAGTTTTTGAAAAGTAGGATCTAAGTGAAAATCAAGGTCAGGAGTGCACAAAGTTTTGTATCACACACGGACAGGTTCTGTATAAGAAACATATCTTGTGAAAATTGATCCAAAGCCCTAGTTACTTATCATTCAATAAGTTATAGCTAGGTTAAAGTTTTCGAAAAGATAGGTCAAATCTTCAAAGGTCAACCCACACATGGTTGGCTCCGTCATTAAGCAACATACACGCGATAATACTCATAGCCCTAGACTTTACCATGTTCAAAATTGTAGCTAAGGTTAGAAGTTTTGAAAAGTAAGTCAATACTTCAAGGTCAAGGTCAGGTAGGTCAAAAATGGTGGTACCCAATGGAAAGGTCTTGGGAATAAGAAACATAGCTTGGAAATTTTTAATCAAAGCCCTAATACGTTATCATTCAATAGTATAGCTGAAGGTTCGAAGTTCTTTGAAAGTAGGTCCAAAACTTCGCAAGGCAAGGTAAGGGAGTCATTAATGTTGGTACCGCGTCACGGAGAGGTCTTGTCATAAGAAACTACATGTGAATATATCAAAGCCCTATCTACTATCAATAAGTTAATAGCTAAAGGTTACAGGTTTTGAAAAAGTAGTCAAACAGTCAAGTCCAGGAGGTCAAAAAATTAGGTGACAGATGGCTATGACACGGGAAAGGTCTTAGGTCTTAAGGACACATGTACATGTGAAATATTCAACAAGCCACTTGAGTACATTACCATTCAGGTTAATAGCCAAGGTTTTAAAGGTTTCAGACCAGAAATGACAGAGGAGGACAAAAAAACTAATATGCCCCCCATCTTCGATCACGGGGGGCAAATAAAAGAGCAACCAAATTACGGTTATATCTAGAAGACAGAAATTTGGTTGTACCAAATGAATTCGGCTGGGGCCACTTGAATTACAGAACAATGTTCACTGTAATATATAAAGAATGACTTGGATTTTGCCAACTGCGCAAATAAACACTAAAATTACAACAAATCGACTCACCAGCCAAGTCTAAATCTACGAAAAACCACTAATTAATGTCAAAGGGGTGCAGCAAAAAAGGCACGTAAGCAAACTGCAACATGCACGAGGGTGCATGTGAGTGAATTCAACAGCACGAGATTCATAGTCGCATAGTTGCTTGCCACCTTTGTTCCCCTTTTCGTAATTAGGTGTGTCTATAGAAAAAAAAATTGTGCAATTACAAATACTAGTTTTCTCTCTTTCCCGCTTCACCCCGTGGGGTCCGGAGTTGGAATTAGGTCCCAGCATCCCCTTGCGTGCGTAAGAGGGACTGTGGGGCGGTCATTCGTCATGAGACAGTGAAAACTGAGTACCGTTGGTCCACAGCAGGTTGTGTGCACGATAAAGTCCCTCGCTGCTCAAAACTCTGAGTGCCAAGCACTAGGCGCCGTAAATTTGCAGCACCTTCACCGACAATTGATTGATTATTTTAACAAATGATTATTTATTGTTTTACGTCCGTACCTAACTCGAATAATTCAAGCCTCGTCTTTCCGGTTCTCTCCGACCTGTGAGCGATCGATAGCGAAAGCGGAGATTTAAACGACTTGGATTATTCCGGGTTACGTCCCACGCTACCGGAGAAATTGTCACTCATCAGGGAGACGTCAACTAATGCCGTTGAAGGGCCGCATAAATTTAGGCCTATGTTGAATCGGGCACGGTTATTTATCTGCCCATTGCATTGTGAGGTTCAAATGTTAGTAGCTGAAAATTAAATTTGAAAAAAATAAAAAGGAATTCAAAGTATTTGCTAAATCATTATTCTTCTGGATATGCACGTTGAGCCAACCCATTGACGACAAATCTTACTTGCTCCCGGAGAATGGTGCTCTGGCAAGTATGGAATGGGATACTAGTAATCACTGTCGTGTGAAGTATATGTTATTTTCTGTGCTTGGGGTACCATCAATGAGTTCCCAGTCATGACAGTCCGGACTGAAAATAGCGTTTGTGAGTGAAGTTGAAATGCTTCCTGCGTATACAAAAAAACACCCTCCCTGCGAATTCGCGAGGTATTACATACTACTTGTGCGGGAAGTATTTCAACACTGCTTGTTTTAGCGTCACCTGAGCCGTAAGTTCACGTGAGCTTTCCTGATCAAAAACTTGTCCGTTCCGTTCGTCCGGTCTCAGTAAAATATTTACATTGTCAACTTCTCTCAGAGCCACTGGGCGCCAATTTCAATCAATTTGGTACAAATCATGCCTATTGCGTGGAAGGGGGATTCAAGTTGGATTCAAATGAAGGGACCAGGCCCCCATCAAAGGGGAAGGATAAAAAAGGATGGTGTCATTATTAAAAAATCTTCCATAGAAATCACTTGGGTCAGAAGCTTAAAATACATATGAAAGTTTGCTAAAGATAATAGGGAAGATCTTCAGTTTGTTCCAATCAAATGACCCCAGGCGGGTAGGGTGGGACCAACAATAGGGGATCAAAATTAAAGGCAAGTAACGAACAGTGATCAATCTCGTAACTAAATAGAATACAAAAACAAGAGTTTGGGCAATCACGGCCCATGGACACCAGAGGTGGATCAGGTTGCCTACTTGTAGAAGGAGTAAGCAGTCCTCTTGTTGACACGGGTCACACCGGGCCGGTGATCAGGTAACCGGAATCAGTATCCGTGAGTCAAATCAGTGTGTGAACAACGCTTTAACTAGTGGCTATGAAACACATCAGACAGCATTTTGACTCAATGATAGGTATTATTGGTAAGCTAACTTGTATAAGCCAAGACATTTACAAAATGCTGCTTTAAAACGTGACGTTGACCCCTGCACCAAGCTTGTCTGTAGAAGCATTGCCTGCGATTCAAACACTAGACGCATAACGCAGAAACAAGCTCTGCGTAATCGAATAAGTTGAAGACATACAACATATTAATGTCAATGTTCAATTTAAAATATCAACCCGTGGGGGTCGAGTAAATAGGCCCATCCAGCATCCCCCTTGCGTGTCGTATAGAGGCGACTGAATGGGGCGTCGTCATTCGGATGAGACCGAAATAACCGAGGTCCCGTGCACAGCAGGTTCGGCAACGAAAAAAGATCCCTCCCTGCTCAAAGCCCTGACGCCGGAGCATAGGCGCTAAATTTTAACAGCCCTTCACCGGCAATTGGTGACGTTCCATAAAGTGACACATTTCCGAGTGCGACGACAAACAAATAATCAATCAATCAATAAAATATCCAAGTACAAGCGACATGGCAAGACCTTGTGGTGTCCTTTCTATTTCTAGGTTCGTTGGGTATATCTTGATCGACATACATGTGATGAATGAAATATCATTATTATCCATGAACATAAAACATCGTGTCAATATAATGAATGTTGAACTTAAAAGGCCACGCTAGAGCTTTCTTCTTTTCATGTAGAAAGCTTTTTGAATGAATTCTGCTTCATAAGATATAAAATTAGGTCAGCTAATAGAGGAGCACATGAGTGCCCATTGGAATTCCAACAGACTGTTGGAAGACCTGATTGCTCAAAGAACTAACAAAAGATATTGTCAATGAGAACTCCAGCATGCAAATATTAGGAAAATCTTAAATAACTTCTCAAGACGACTAGGTGAAAAAGCTGAAATTTATGATATAAAAGATTCTTCAAGTTTGGTTCAGATATGCCTAGGGGTAGATCAAATATGTGGCCAGCACACTTAGTCGGGCTAACGTCTTGACTAAATGGTACATTGTGGGAAATATTTTAATTTATTTTCGCAAACGAACTGCAATTGATGAAGGAAGTATTGTCAAATAAAAGACTATGGAAGCATCAATTAGGTAAGTGATATTTAAGTTGTTTAAATGTGGCCCCCAGGGGTCAGATTGGGTAAGGTATTGGGCTCATTGTCTTTGAGAGATATTTCCAAAGTAAACAATATTAAATTTTGTTCTCCTGTTGTGCGCCAGTCCTATCTCGCATGGAACCTTAAAGAGTTGATAAACTACACACTGGACTGTCTTCTTAAGAAGTATTCTTAAATTGTAAGACTGTTAAAGTTTGGTCCCCTATGTCTGACCCAGACCCTGACCTAAGTGCACGTTTTGCCAAATCATCATGGAAGTCAATCTGTACAGTTTAGATTCAAGTTTGTCAAATTTCACTTGTGCACAAATGCATGTACATGAGCAATCTCTCACCAGAGGGCGCGTTACGCAAGCTTCACGTCTGTTTATCGTTCTACAAAGTAGTCCGCGTACATAGGAATCACTGCATTACCGCTTATCCCGCAAAAAAAGTAAACCGCAATTACCTCACTTATGTTCACGTACACCTCTTTATCGTCTTAAAAGTAATGTCTTGTACATAGAACACCAAAATTACCCGCTTACACCGAAATTACCCAATAAGGTGGACAGATGGGCCAACAATATACTATAACTCTTCTGAGATCAGTCTGTGTTTACTCTTGTCAAATTAACATGAAGCATTCAAGTTTGTTCACGAATGCAAGTGCTTCAGTGACAATGTGGCCCATGAATGTATTGTTCCATACGTATTAAAGTTCACACGATTAGATTTCAATTGTAACTTGTGTTACATACAAGCAAATTCAATAACAATTCAAGATCTAGCGCAATTTCTCAAAACTTTGAGTGTTGTAGAAATTGCAAATAATGAGTTTCTGAGAGATTTAGTAAGCAAAAATGGTAAATCAATAAATGTAACTTTTTATATATGGAACAACTTCGAAGCACTTAAGTTATCTATCTATGTCTTATTTTTATGTCTATAGCTAAGTTGGAACATTACTGGGTTAATTGTTATATGCACATCTGTCCATATAATATAATATCTTATAATCAACTACCACAATAGTTTCATAACAATCCTGCAAGTTCGTTTAGGAAGGAGTTGCGGACTAAGCGCAGCTGATGCAATAGGTATTTTGGTGAACAGAATGCCTAAAGTACAAACGTTCTATCACTGTACAAAATTGGTCCAATAAAATTCCCTAACAATATGCACATCTCCATTTTATATACTTCTAACACTCCACAGAGTTTCATAAAAAATCCTGCAAGTCGTTTAGGAGTGCGGACAAAGCGCACTGATGCATAGGTCTTTTTGGTGATAAAATTGGTCCAAAGTCCAAAAACGTTCATGATTTGTACAAAGATTGTCCAAAATAAAATTCCTGACCATTAGCAACCTCGCATCTCCGATTATGTATTCTATACACTTCACACAAGTTTCAATTTAAATCCCCCAAGTTCGTTAGGAAGGAAGTTGGGCGGAACATACCAATACATGTATAATTTTTCAGACAGAACGGACGGACAAACAAAGACAAGTTGAACCTATATACCCCCCCCAAACTTCGTTGCGGGGTTTATAAAAATACTAAATATTTATAAGGCGTTTTCAATGTACTTAAATTCTGTGAAATATTGTAAGATACAAAGCGCATAGAGATTAGAGGCGACAATTTTTCTCGTTATCTTGCCTGTTAATTACTATAGAATAAAACATAATATATATTCCTTTCTGCAAGGTAAAAGACTGCCAACGGAAGGAGCACGTGAATTCCTAATAAGTGCGTTCGGTAAAAAGCAAAAGTGGATTTGAATCAAACTTAAGAAGAGAATAATCGAATATTCCTCCGAAATCTGCTTTTAAATCACTTTGTGGACAGATGTGCAAGTGTAGAAAATTCCCGATATTGCTGCGTAAGTTAGAAAATGTCGTATTCCTGCGTTAAGTTAGAATCTGCATTGAGAAGTGATTACACATTTTCTCTGTATAAGACTACACTAGCTATTTTCTATCCATCTTGTCACGGTACAAGCGTGTGTATATAGGAATATATGATTTAATGTTATAATATGCATGCGCTCCTTTTCTGAGATAAACATGCTTCTGTTCGTTCATTATTTTTCAGCTGTGAGTAATGGTCCAAGTTATTTGTTGCGTTTATGTTCAGAAAGCTGGTGCACGCAGGAACCTGAAAACTAATTACATGTACATGTATTTTTAAATCTTTGTTTTGTTAGAATATTTTCCATTAGATAACATGCATGAACTGGTTCTGAATAAAAGCTTTTTAACAAAACATAAAATAAGCCTTGATTACTATAGACCTCCCACACCATGTATTCAATATAAAATAGGCGAAGTAACAATTATTAAGACGTATATCATAGTCCAAATCCCAAACGAGTGTAGGGCAAACACGGACGGCTTCGACAAAAGCGAAAGGCAGGTCAGGTGCCATAGAGGAGTAGAGTATCCTCTGTTTGACGCGGTCACACCCGTCGTGAGCACATAGTCGAAACAAAGTAATACGGGGTTACCCGTCGTCAAATTTACGTACGAGAAAAATGGTATGAAACAAAAGTCAAACATATTGATAATTCGGTAATCGCAGCAAACAAGGTCATTAGTAGCGACCGTAGAGTTTGCGAAATATGCTGTTAAACGAAAGATTCGTTATACCCTGCAATAGTCAACTTCTTGCGTTAGTCATCAACTTCTTTGGTTATGACCGCCGTGGTGGTCCGGGTTAGAATAACGGTCCCAGGCAATCCCCTTGCGTGTCGTAGAGGCGTTGGACATGAGGTGGTACATTCGATGAGACCGGGCAACCCCCGAGTCCCGTTCACCGGCAGTTCATTCACCATTAGACATAGATCGTTTTCGGGGGCGGGGGTAGCTGAATCTACAAGAGCTTGTTTTCCACGCCTACCCCTCGGCTAGGTGATGTTGATCGCATCTGCCATACGTGAGGATGACAACATAATAAGGATTCGATTGTAGTCCAGGGTGGAAATTTAGGTATGCATCTTAGGAGCCATCAGCGGGCTCTAGCATTAAAATGTTTCAGGGAGCCGGAGTCAAAATTATGGGCCCGTAATTTAAATAACATCAGATTGTACATTAGTTTGTCAACAATTTCTAAATCTTTATTTCTTCATTTCTATTCCATTTCGATTTCCCCATTATTTATCTCAAGACACACCTTCTTTCCTCGATAATGCACTCTCAGATTCATGCCTCCCTCTCATTTCTCTATCACAACGCTATCATTTCTCATTTTCAAACCCTTCTTTTCATTCTCATTCTCTTCACATACTCTTCTACTTCTCCCATCAACCAATGTCACCACTGTCTCTCATTCTCCTCTTCATCACCATTCTGTCCCTCAGTTTCATTTCCTACTTCATCCTCTGCTCTTTCGGGACTCCTCACTGCACATCCACTCCTCTCTCTGACAAGAAAAACACTGTCCATAGAATGATTGGTCTTCTTCTTTTCAACGCCAGTGTTTGTTCCAGGTGGTGGATGGCATTGTTTGGATCCCAAATCCTGACTCGATGGACCTTCAAATTTGATACACACAACAGTTCGTTGAGTGTTTCTTGATTCATTTTTGTACGTGCCCTGTTTTTTAATTCGGTTTTCAGTTTGACTGAATCCTCTTTCTGCTTCAAAAGCGCTTTTTGATGGGATATGGCACATAATCAGAATCCATCACTTTGATAATATTTGGAAACTAGCCCCCCATCATCTGATTGATAATGGCCAGTATGTTTCAGCGTGATCAATGATGGCGCTGGCAAATTAAGACACGAATAACCTGTAATTAAGGATTGAAAGTGGCATTAGCATAATAAACTTACAACACCATCTGGATTGATATGGATCTGATTAGATATTCTAAATTTATTTTGTGTATTATATGTAAGCTTTTTTTTCAATTAAACTTACAAAGCCAAGATTCCTTTTTAAGGCCAGGTCCATTTCATATTTCAGCTACATCCTATCATAGACTCCTGCCTTACGAGAGTGCACCTCAAATATGGTCTAGAAGTAATCTGTAGATCGCATTCACGCAATTCCTAGAAGGAATATAGAAAAAATGGGTTGCATCAATACTAAGCACAATCGAAGATGTGG
>CAJDSM010045176.1:327-16406 GCA_903981925.1 Ostrea lurida
GTTTTGTCCCCGGGCAGTTGACTCCTTCCCACTGCGTCGTGCGGGCAATTGGGTGTTTTGTTATCTGCCAGAAAATTCAACTCCATGTCAATTTGGAATGGGTACATGTGCATTGTGTTTGTTTCTATTTTAATGAACTATTATACGGAAGTAATGGAAAGCGAACCGGAAAGTGTGTTGAAAATTGCGATTCTTTTCCAGCTTTTTTTCTTATTTTAAAAAAAATAGCAGACCTTTATTCGCTATTCTGCATTCATGTGTTTTCCACTCTAAGTGGTTTACAATCTAAAGATCATGTATCTCCATCATAATCGACCGGAAGAGCCTATCGTTGCTGCGCAACGGATCGAATCTAGTTACTTATTATTTATTATGCACATTATAGGTACGCGCCTATAGTAATTAAAGAATTCTCTACGGAGGCGCTTTACATTAATGTCCATAATATTAAGAATATATGTAAAACACAACGTCAGTTGACATGAAGTTTTATACCACTAATGCAACTGACAATCCCAAATAATCATTAATCTCTAGAATTTTATGCTGCTTATAAGTTGCGGTTTTGTATTTTTTTCTTTCTTTTTTCTTTGTTTTTTTTTTGTATCTTCACTATCACATTGATGATAATTACAATGTGTTTAGTTTTAACTAATCACTCCTATGGAGTCCACATTCAGGCGGCTCAGTGCGTTCTACGTGGTCAGGGAATACGCACTTTGGGTGGAACATAAGTAGTCTTTTAAATTTCTTTTTAGAACAGAGTTGCTAATTTTCAAACGCGAAAGCGGTCTATCTGGGGAAGACTTTGCTCTCTCTATCAAGACTAGGTTCTTGATTAGGCAGTGCCCCATTTCAATTAGCTCGCGCGTGTCTTCTGAGTGACGTTCTTTGTTCGATAATTTGGTAGTATCTTTTTACTCTCGATCTATCTGTATCGAAGTTATTGTTGGGTGAATGTGATAAGAGGTATTTTGATTTCAGCTCTGAGATTGTCACTGGATTGATTGATAGAAAAGCCCTTACGCTCTAGAGTTTGAAGGATATCTAACATAGGATTTTGTACTGATACTTCGGAAGTAAATAGGTTAGCCAGGGTGTAGAGAGATTGATAGTGGGGTGTTTGATTAGGTCGTGTGGTCGCGAAGCGAGAGTTCCACCTTAGTACGCTGAGCTTAGTGTGTGACGGAGTTGGTGGGTAGTTCGTGGAAATATTTTGCAGCTTTGTTTTAAGACGCTGGATTTTAACAGCAAGTAGATATGATGTCATATCTACGTTAGTAGAGGGGAAGACTTACAAGTGAACTGATGTATTTCGGAGAGCAAGAGTCACTGGGTTATAAGATATTTCTAGATCTCCCGGATGTTTTTTATAGTTTGAGAAGTAGCCAACAATTATGATAGATTTTGTTTTTATATTTTTTGGGGAATCCAGTGGAAATGAAGATGTCTAGCTGAATAAAAAAAACAACCAAAGGTTTTTTTTTTAAAACACACGGGACTATATCGAGCTTGTTGTCAATTGAACTGATCTCAAATGATGAGTTGCCGAATCTAGGATATGGATACACCTAAAATTTTTCTGTCTGGCGAGCAATAAAATGAAGGATCAAGATTCATGATTTGGCTCTTTTTGGATAGCTTAGATTTTAGAATAATTTTTTGTTTGACTGCATCCAGGAGCTTAATAATATTGAGAAGTTAATTTTCATATTAATGAGAAAGATACTAATTGATCTATTTTTTGGTCATGAGATGATTATAATTAGTATATTATTAACATCGATAGTCTGGTTTATAGCTCACATATTGTTTTATGTGTAGATATTACGGCCCATAAATAATCGAATAGCACTTTTGCTTATTGACGTCGTGCCATATAATTACTGAACCATTATTGCGTTGCTTGAAACAATATGCACAGTAAGATCGTGGTCCCATCAAAGAGCTCCTTGGGAACGCCAAAACATAGTGGCTATCGTCAGGAAGACTGTTTTACCACATATGCAAACCTGCTCGAGACTGCGAGCCATGAATGACTCTAGCTGATCTTAAATCCCGAATGCCAATGCTGATCAGATCTTCCATAAGAATATTCCAGTACGGCCAATGAGAATGTTGTGATCTATCAATCAAAAGGCGGCAGAAAGGTCCAGCATCACAAGGGCACACAGAATTTCCATCTAATGCAGACACATAGTCGTGATGAACAACGTAGTAGGGCAGTTTCGGTAGAGTGACAAGCGCGATATCAGACTGTTTGACTGCATACATGTGATATCTCACCCTTTTGGGTGAGACTCACCTTTTTGAAGCAATCTACCCGCGGGTAACAATATCTCACCCCCAAAAAAATTGTAAAGGTGTAGTATGGCTATTAAGTTTCCCTTTAAATCCAGAAGTTGTATCAAAAAAGCAAAAATGGCTTCAATGTCCAGAAGATACCCAAGAAGAATACAAATGAACCTAAAGCTAGATATTTTACAGTCTTATTATGGCTTTTATTACAGCAAATCATTGATATAAAAAAAATCTCACACCCAAAACACCCAATCTCACCTTAGGCTTCAGGCAAATCTTCACTCATAGGCAGACGGAATTTATCACATGTATGTGACTGGCTATTTAAACAGAAAGACATTATGTTGACTGGCTATTTAGCAGAAAGACATTATGTTGAATGGCAATTTAAGCAGAAAGACATTATGTTGACTGGCTATTAAACAGAAAGACATTATGTTAACTGGCATCAAATAATATTAAACACAATGATATTGTAATATTATCCTAATTAATAAAAGTGGCTATTAAGACAATGACATACACTATTTAGACTCGCTATAAACAAAATGACAGTATAACATTATTTCAACTACCCGGGTAGCTGTTAAACACCATGGAATCTAGAACTGTCCTGTCTCCCTAATATAGCAGTTGTATGAGCACTCTACTCAACGAGATGCATCTAATATTTCCAAAGCATAGTAGAGTTCCTATGCAATATTATTAACTCAGGATTATATGATAAGAGCTAAACTAGGAACAGTGGTCACTGTATTTGTGTGTCGACTTTCTCCCCTGCCACCCCACATCACCTCGTACGATCCTATTGCACTATCGTCGTCTGTCAAAGATTTAATCAGAATATATTTGCCACCATTCACAGCTATTTTGAGAAAGAGAGTTAAGTGTCGTAACTTCTGGGCTTTTTATCACAACACTCGGTATTTTGTAACTAATCATAGCTAATATTCAAAAGCGAGTGAGAGAGGAGTTGTCACATTTTGTTAGCCACCCCCACCGCAGCACCAGATTTCTAAGAACGGATCAAGCACCCATTGCGTGTAGTACATGCTTGCTCGACCCTCTCCTGTATATATTTCTCTCTCACGCATTTTTACTCTGGATGAACATTGTAGATGAATAGGTAAGAAGTTTGTGGCAGGAGGCCCGGTCCCCAACCCGCTGATCAAAAGGAAGTGGTGCATTGTAAAGTGTACACTATGTCCTTTATGGAATGATCCCTCTCCTTATAGAACAAACACGTGAGAGATAGGGAAGAAAGTTTTATTTATTTTAGGGGACACTGGGGAGAAAATAATCACATTAAGTGCCCTTTGTATAAAAATATTTGAACGATATTATAACTAAGCCTATTTATTCTTAGGACTACAAATTGAGAAATACGTAAGGAGAGCGAGCCAATTCTATTTCAACCGAAGAACGAAATAATAAGTTCAACACGATATGTAATGTATTCGAATCGATCAAGTATTTTCACTTCTTGTCAATCGTTTCATCAATCCGAAATATCCAGAAAGCCCGAATGACGGTCAAACTTATAAAATGAGTTCAGTTAACTTATCTTTTACCTCACTGTAGAATCGTTACAAAATGCTTTAAGAGAGGATATAGACTCTCTCGAGCTCAATTATCGACAGTCAAATTAGGTGATGTCCATGGTATTGAATGTGGACTATCCGCTAAATCTTACATAACGCTCTAATCGTCGAGATATAAACCGTAAACAATGTGTTACAAGTTTTACTACACGACTGTTGTGGACCACATGGTAAGTAGCACGACGTAGTTGTATATCGGTATTATATTGCAAAGAACGATGATACCCTCAACTTCTAAACGTCACTTCAGTCACAATATAGGTTATCTAGCCAAACACGATATTCACAGATAAGACTAATATAGAGGTTACATTGATACTCACTCGCTTATTTACTGTTCCTAGGATACAAAGTCAAGCTGACGTTACTAGCAGATATAGAAGTAAGCTAACCCAAACCCGTGGCATTCCTGTACCAGAATAGAAGAACAATTGTAATATCGACTTATGCGCGGTACTGTATTTATCAACAAACTAGTTCCGTCGGGCGCGCAATGGAACTGAGCTGCGACCACTTCAAAGCGAGCTACTCACTTATGTGAAGTAAATCCTCGGAACCGAGAAATGACACATATATTGTTATATCACTAAGACTGAAATTTACAGAGTCAAATTTGGGTCAACTCTTATTAATTCGCGAGAACACATTTATTATGCCCAGGCTGGACACTGTAATATTCACCAGCTCACAATAGTCTATCCACAATTACGATAACCAAAAATGAGTCTTTGCACGATTCTAGTCTGCTATCAAATGACGGTATGATTTTATAGTCGCACATATCACTAGATTCCATAACGATGTTATTGGAGAAAATTAATCCTCATAAGTCAGGTCGTATGATGAATAGCTGATCAAGGGTCTGCGGGCGGATAGTTCGTGACAAGTTATGGAGGGCTGCCTACAGTGTAACTGTACTAACGAACTTTGTAAAACACACCACCTCGGCCAAAAAACGATTTCGTTATTGATGATTATCAAATGAAAAGGTGCTCGCACCTCACTTTTCCGCATTCTAAGAATGTGCGGCTAGTTTCTTTCGACTCTAAATTAACAGTTCTATAAAATTGAACCTATTGTCATCATGTAGTATACGTCGTAGGCATGGGAGAGAGAGGAGAAAAATAAAAAATATATGACGACACTCTCTAATAAATATGATTTTGAGACATTTTAAAGTGATTTTCAAAAAAATATTACATTTCATATAACATAGCTATATCATAGTACTAGTTCTATACACATTTCTTTACTTCGTGTATAGGCCGCACTGCGAAAAAAATGTGTTGAGAAATTAGTTATTCACTGTTAATACGAAACTTTTTTTAGATACGAGGGATTCATTAAATGCTCTCTGTAAAACCTAATGTAGACTATAGGCTTGGAGATAGGCACAAAAGAACTTTCTTTTTCACTATTGTCCGTGCTAGCATTAATTACTTCAATATTAGAGTCGACAGTTAGAAACACTCTAGATGATGCTATGCAGCTATATTGTGAGAAGTCGACTATATGATTTTCTCTTCTTCATCCTTTTACTTACTGCAAAATAATTATATACAGGATTACCCCACATGCGAGGTGTTTGCTCACTAAGCGCACAAAATTGTGTCAAATTATACAATATTATTTTTACAACCAGTTTGCTTATTGTGTGAGTCTGACATGCACCTGAGGTTATATCACAATCATGGAGGCATTGTACGAATCCGGCTACTGCATTTATTCATTCACGGGGTTCGAGCCCAAAAGGGAGTTTCCTTTCGCTAACACTATTTTTGTCATACAACAGTCCATCTGAGAAAATAAATCGCGAGAAGGGAAAACGTGAAAGACACTGTCAATCTTGAGCAATATTAGTATCGGCAGCATATCAGAAAGCATCAAAATACAAAAACCTGTCTCGACAACTAGTACTCGTGCTCCTATACATCGTCAACCGCTGTGTATCAATGCAAATTTGCTAGAGGCTAGCATAAATACCAACATGTCCGTAGCTGTCCGCACAGAAATTACTCGTCGATCTGTAGAATATATTTTTAAACATGGTCTAAATGAAGTTACCAGAATAAATTGACTTATCTTCCTTGATGACATCAAAAATAGGAATATGAGTGGTAAATTATGTTCATACTTTTACAAGTGAAGTGGTCATTTCTTTCTCACTCTCACTGAGAAACAAAGGCACCGCAGGTCGCCAATCCTGCTCATGGAAAGTATAAGTCTGAACACACTCCGAAGCGGAATGAACATTATAGGATCCCATGGACATACGTAGCCAGAGTGTCTAATAGCAAGTGCGGCCAAAGCTGGTACTTACTCTAAACAGAGTACCAAGAAATTACACTGGTTCCTCAATCCTAATACATGCCAGCCTATTGTCAATATTCTAACGTGTCAAATACAAACTTCCGCTTTGATAGAGTATTTCAATAGACTGAGAATTAACATCTTATGCTGAGAGTAGCGCCAACTCTGTTAGGGGTGATGTGTTACTATACCTACAGAATCCATTATGTGATGTTTCGGGGGTTCAGACCTATCTCTGGATAATATTGGAGCGACTTATGCGTTCATCGTGAAGGAACATGCTTGGATTGATTAATTCCGTGTGAAACAGCTGGGACCTGTTGTACGAGAGATGCCCCAATACATGAGTAGTCCATCTTGTCATTAGTTATTGGACCCAGGCCATTCAGGAACCGTCAAATTTCCTTTTTTGGTAAGTTCTAACGTAGCCTAGAACACCGCATGCTCTCAGGTCACTTCCAACTTTGATTCTTTTTTGTATAATGAAGATAAAAATTGTTAGGTGGGTTCAGCATTAATGTATGTGCAGTCCATAAGAAATTTCGACAGAAAACTGTGCATTTCAGCGTAAGAGATCAAGTAGTTATAAAGTCTTAATCAAATCTGATAACTAACTTTTCAGTACTCAGTGAGGTGTGACGAGCGTAAGACACATTGTCATTGGAGAACTCTGGCTAACTTGACAAGAACGCACTAGCAAAATTCTTGACAATCATAGGAGATTCGTACAGTTTAATTTGTGCCTTTTTGTACGACTGTAATGGATCAGTTTTTAATATTGATGAATGTATATTTCTCTTTCGAATCTCAAATAAATGAAATTCATTAATAGAGGGAGCAATATGGCCGGTGACGACAATTCTTCCTTGGAAACAGACTTTATTATACCAACTTAAGTCTTTGTTACAAATAAACATTTGTTAATTAAATTATTTCACGCCATATATATCACAGGTGTTGGTTATGGGCGTGTCTGGGGTACTCGGCACATATCTATGATCAGTAGGTGCCACCACATCATTTTAGGGTTGCGTTGGATCTCTACAACTGCGCCATCGCTTCAACAGACAGACCACGTATATACCCAAAATACGCGAGAATATTGCTAACGTGCTTACACAGCGCTTACGTTTGAGAAGGACGGGACTCGCGACACCATATCAACCTGTTAGCAAATGATTGGCGAGTTGTCTTTTTATTATTCAAAACACGAATTTATTCGGTCACCAATTGATCAAGCTCACGAAACAGAACACCTTTGATAAAAGGGAGATGAGAGCGACGATACGATTTGTGATGCAGTAGAGTACCCTCATGGCTCTGGTATCGCCGTCTTTGGAGGTAGCTGGCACTACTCAGCATTCCAAGGAGGCGGAAGCATATTGAATTAGTTAGAATTGATTAGAAAATACGTTTTGTGTCTTGTAGATTTCGCCTGAATCTCGTCATGTAAAGAGACGACTAAAGAACACATCTGTAGATTGCAATATAAATACTTCGTCACAAGAAACACAGTGCCCTTGCGGCTTTCGCGCTGAGGAGTTGTGAAATAAAGATCAGCCTCTAATCCACTTAGTTCAAGGGCTGGCTAGGGCGCGCAATGCGATTACAATTTTCTCTGACCTGATACATGGAAAAGATAGCCTTAGGTTGATCCAATCACTATGAAGTAACAGATCAAGCTCACTGATACACTCAAACTGGATAGCGTATGATTACAGAAAGCGTTTCATGTTGCTTCGATTTCAGTATTACTTAGCTACCATCGGAACTTATCAAAGAACAGAAATACCTACGTACAAAAAGTAGCTAACACCACAAGCATTTCTTACAAAGATATTCACTATTATGTATTGCTAGAGTCCTGTAGCTGTTTTATGATAACTTGCCTTGATGCAATACAGAAGAATATAATGGGTGCTGTTCATTGTTATTCTTATGGTCCTGGCCGAACAAGAACTGAAACGAACATCCTGACTTCGATCGAAATAGTAAAATAATTCACTCATATTGTGATATAAATGAATATATAATTTCGGATGGTTTATTTCACTAGGCTTTTTCATTTACTGTGTCCACATATCATATAATGACGTGCACATGCGTACTATCGCGCCTTAATGGAATATTTCGTACCCATGTGTGTCGCGTAGCCCAAATCAAAAAATTAATATCCTGTTGTCCTCTCTGATCTCACTTGGACTCTACTATGGATGAGGAGATCTTTATGAACCACCTGAAGGTTTTTCAAAGATAACGTTTAACATTTCTAGAGTGACGTCACTATTACTGAAGTACCTATTATGAGAATTATATGGTGTTACGAGCGCTAAGGAACTTTGCTATTACCATGAACATGACACACTATTGAATTCCTATTAGATTGCGGCAAGAGCGGACGCCTTTTCCTATAGATTCGACAATAACTACGATAAATAGCAGGAGCACTCAGTTGTATGATCATTGAAGACAATACATATATATGACATGCTCATAGAGAGTGTATTTCGAATTAGCCAATACATTTTGAGTGGTAAATACTATTCGAAGATATATTCGAGAGAATGTTGAAGCACACAGAATTAGTTGCCTTCAAAGCTCATCCAGCTACCTGCAAATAACATCAAGCAAAATGAAAGTAGCAGAATTCTGGTTGTGCTACAATAAGTTAGAGACATGTACTATTGGAGCATTGTTGTCGTAGACTAGTATCAATCCTTCAAGACACACGATTATACTCTGCATCTGCTGACTTAACGTTTTTCTTAAGGCAGTGACCAACAAAAAACGAACAGCACGTTTTTAAAGCATGAACTATCTAAGATGCACGGTCTTATAAGATAATATGTTGATCTATGGGTCAAACCAACAGACAATATCTGTCCAAAATAAGAACCGCGCTGTGAACAATGTGACAACCCTGAAAGATACTTGCAAGAGGCAGGAACACTAAAGCCATCGATAATGAAACGAACCTCATCCTAACCTGAGTCATCTGGGCCCTCTTTCCGCGTGAGTAGGAAGCCTAAATCAGAGACTGAAACGAACCTAGTACACTACAACAAAATGTTATACATCATGCTATCAAGACACATTGACATAGCAAAAACACAGTCAACAATGTGAACACGTTAACAGTCTGTTTTCCCATCTCTACGAGAATTAAGTGATTATAGCATAGAGAGATACACTGATTACTTACAACTAGAAAACATCATTACAATTAATGAACACGTAGGTTCATTATGCAAGGTTTCGAATTCATACTGGCACAACGTATGGTTTAGTATAAAAATTTTATGGATAGTCTAAATACTCATATCTTACCAAACAAAACACATTCATAAAATAGGAATTCATTCTTCCGTGGACGACCAGACACACCGCGGATAGTTAAGTTGAATGCACTTGTGAGTATATGTTCCGCCAAGACTCACTTACTTACCTACAATCAAAACACCACTTCTTATAATGAATACAGCGAAATTGTACATAACGGTATCCAAACATTCTCTGGCTATATCGAGAAGGATATAACAAGCAATAAAAAACACGAGTGCATACAAAACGAACACACATTGCATGAAATGAACACTAGTGTACATTCCAGATGCTACAAATATACTCGTAAGTAATTATCATGCACTTCAACGTCTCTATAAGCACAGCGTATCACACCTGCTTGAGCGGAAGATATAAGCAATTGACTACACGCACATATTCCTGGCGCGAGAGTGAAGACTCTTTATATTTATATACAGATGGCTTAATCTTGATATCGTGGATTAAGAGTGACAGGACAAAGGTCCTAACATTTTGCGAGGTCAAGCATTGAGCCATAGTCTTTGGAATTGTCCAAAACAAGACCTACTACTGTCCCCTCTATACAGATTTGCTTGATATAAAAAGACACCATGCCTCATGCATAGAGCGTGACAGCGAAGGCGAGATTATCCAAAGGTGGACATTATAGCAGAGAAGACCACACCTAATTCGATATGTTGACGAGAATAACATGACACTTGGCCTTGTCCCTGAACTTGGCTGGGCTCCTGTGTAAACAGATGTGATAACAGGCGATGGAAAAGTACAACGGAAACCTAATTTGGACAGACTGATCAACATTGATATCGCTGATTTTGGTTATGATCCAATAAGTACGTACCCTTACGATTTGTTAGCTATTTCGGGTTACACTCATGTGTCTCATTAATACAATAGATCATAAACATATTCTGCAACATATTATTAGTGACACAAACGGTATTTCATTGATCTAGCTGAGTGACGGGTAAATTTGTTATCTTACAATAATCTAATTTCCAATTTAATATCAATACACCGTTTGGGAGAAAGATCTCGCGAATATAGAGATATTAAATTGTAGGGGCTTACATCGCAACATCGTGATTTTTAAGTCACTCTTTGCTGGCTGATGCTCACGTACCAAGAGTGGACGCGAAGACATGTGGCCACGGACAACACTCTAACACAAAGTTGCACTGAAGCGTTTACTGTAACAAAAAACCCCAGAGAGATATCCAAGTGTAAGACACACAAACTGTTGGCAGAGAAGCATAATAAATGTACAAGATGTGAAATATCAATAAGAGAAGATTCAGAATATTGTCGTTCTAAATCTTCAATTGTGCAATAGGTTTTATTTGAGAGAAGAAGTTGTCTTATTCATAGATACGATCTTCGTCTCTCAACTTGAAGTAACCACAAGATAGACGGGAGGGTGGAGTATTTAGCATAATAACCTAGACAGAGTCTTTAACAACATGACTGTCGTATGCTAATGATACCGAGTTCTCATCGTATGATTACTAGTGTTTCAGGAAAATATCATGCGTGCAGAACTTGGCTCGAATTAATTCATCTCATGAGAGAATTTGGATGGTTCGAAATAATCAAGTGGAGGAATAATAAATGACGTTGTAGAGCAGCTTAGTGAAAATACTGACTCTCTATAAAAGTTGAAAACGGCAGTTGCCTCTGATAACATGAGTTAGTGCAAATGCGTCATAGAGCCGGTTTATTTATATATTTCAGATCCAAGTGATAGTCATCATAGGACTTAGATGTCTACGATATTACCAGTGTTCTAAATGCTGGATTAGTAAATTGCGGGCAGACGTCTAATTCTGAGGTAACGGTTTCGTTAAATTAAAAATGCACTATTTATAGCATAATGAGGTAATTCAGGAATTTGAACTGATAAATCGGGAATATATTTAGTTATAATCAATAGTATTGTACACCACAAAGTGACGTTAATTTTGATTATAGGACATGTATGTTTGTATAGATCGAAGTAAGAGTACAACAATGGAATGGAAAGACTACATGTGACGATAGTGGTGATACATTACCAAGAAATTAGCGTAGTACGTATTTTAGACGTGCAAACGCTGCTAAACGAGATAATGTCCTGTGACTAATAAAACTTCATAATGATAGTCAATTGTCATCCTGAAAAATGGTAAAAACATAGGATTACTGATGCTAAAGATATATGTCCACCATTTGAGACGTATCATTTCGACAGAACAGTCACAGAAATTCTACAAAAATGTATCACGATTCTGTGTACGAAATTGAGCATATCATAAAATATGATTAGTTAATTGCAATAATTTGTAGTCTCGGTATCATGTTTATTTTTAAGCCTAATTCATAAAACCGGAGTTAGTACACAGAATCATGGACATTGGAAGCGGACACCGGTGTCCGTGTAAAGTTGCTAAAAAGCATTTTCCATTCTTCTGATCACAGACACGCAGATTTTAATCATTCTCCTCTCGCTAAACAACCGTAATCAGTCCGTTATCGAGGGCTAGAAATTTACTCCATAGTGTCAACATCAAATCTGGAAGCGAAGAAAATGGAGATTAATCTTGCTTATCAAAAAGCGCCCTCTAGTACTATCTCAGGTAGAATTATATCGTTTTTCATTCTGAGAGATTTCAAATAAATATACTCTGACACTGCTATAAAATTGATTACGGGAGAGAACGGAACAAAGTTCTAACTCGGATTCCATGGGTGTCTAATCAATCAGCCTATTACACTGTCCAGACGGTTAGAAAAAATAGAGATACAAATGTTATTATTGGGACAGTTACGTTGGTCAACTGTTTTGTATGGAGTTAGAACTCTGGAAAGTCTCATAATATGATGTTCAGTAATGTTTTATCTTTTCACGCTGTCATCCTATGCAGCCACCCATTCTCATTTGGTTAATTTAAGGAAAACAACACTATTTATCAGAGAATATAGGAGGTTGAGTTTTTAGAATAACTGACTCTTTAGACAACAACAGTAGACCAAGTTAAGCTATTAATAGAACAATAATTTGTTTTTATTACTGAGTATTTATATTAGCAGTCAACATAATGCTTTCTGCTTATCGAATTGTCCATTTGTTTGTGCACCTAATTTTTCTGCTAAAATACATAAAGCCAGTCAAATTAACACAATAATGAATTTATATTCATGTTTATATATCATCACAATTAATTCATGTGTATAAATTCGCTCTGCGTGGAGTGGTGGAGTATAAAGATTGTCTAGCTTACTGAGCTAAGGAGGTAGAAGATTTTTTAGGATCGAGTTTAGAGGGAGAGAGAAGGAACGGTTTGATTAATCTCTTCATATATCCAGATGATAAATATTTAAGCTAGTTACATATTCTTAAATCGCTCAGTGATGAATAGATTAAAATATCTAACGCTTACAGTTCTAAATTTTTGACTACTCTACATTGAATTAAACTTCTTAGTCAGCGTTGATCTTAAGAAAACTATATTTCACTGTCACCTATTTTTGATACACTAACTGTGATTTCCACATGAATCTACAAAAAGGGATAACATTTAATTGTCCAAATAACTCGATACTCACAAAACTGAACATAATTTGGTTTATATATAGAGTGGCGGGCGTGTGCGAAAGTATATAAGATTCTTACTAGCAAAAGTCGATTAGGGAGTAGAGGCACTCTGATGACTTGAGAGAAGGTGACATAGTGTCTCAACCCTCATTAATATAGGAAGTATATTCGAAATGTACAATGTATGCAAGTCTACATGTACAGTTACATGTGGACATAATCGCAGCTAGTATACATAGCCGTACATCACTTTGCACATTGACAGCTAGAGAGCACTCGGCCATAACGACTAAACGTGATGATCATTACAAATTAATAACACGATTTGCAGATCTCATGAGAGCATAAAGATATTAAGATGAGAAAGTTGATGGATCGTTGCGAGACCTATGTAAGCATAGAGGACACACAACAACTATATTCCCTCGCCCAGCATTAGCAAATGTATACATGATCAAAACAATTCTCCTCTCTGCGGCCGATAATAGTAATAACCCAATCCCTTACGAAAGATTTGAGGAGATAAAGCATTGGACATAGCAATTCCTACCGATCAAATATCTCTCTGGCCGCAGTCAGCAGGTTGCAAATTGGTGAAATCCAGCAAGATCACAGTTCATCCTAAGATGTTACTCAACCAACACAACCCATGTTATCTTGGTTAAATTTTTGAGGACTGTATTACCCCACTCAAGTTGTCGAGAAATGGCTTTCGTCTTTGTACCACAAAAATGCCATGCTGTATATAACTGTCCGCTAATTGGCGTTTTTTATACAATAGAAATGCCCGCCTGGTCTATTGTAGCGCTCGTAGTGTTGCCTACCAACCTATATGTGGATGAATCTAGTCAACTACTTACCAAACCGTCCTGAATGGAGCAAAACAGTGAGTGCCTCTAACTATTATGTTCATCGCAACAACACTACAAAAAGGAGAGCGAAGTGAAGGATTTAGTAGCACAGAATATGTAGCACTGTGTTCATGAGCTAAGTCTGGCATAACATTTTTGCAACGCTATATGGGCTCAGTACACAACAAATATTTACACCTATACTAAGCCGATAATCTACATGTCTGCATGGTAACCCTAAACGATAAGACCCTGGGTGTAAACGAGGACGAGATACCACTAGATATTGTACTAGATCACAATGCAGAGCGCTGGGAAACTGTTTTAACGCAATCTGACAACACGCTTGTCCTGATATCCGAGCGAAGCGCAAATCATACTGATCTAACAACATCGACAGGACCAATGTCGAGAGCATTTCCATAGCGCATATATTTTTATCCTTATGAATTTACTTACTCCACGAAAATTGAGAATGTTTGCTTATCATCATCTCAAAGGCGGCAGGAAAGAGGTCCTCGACGTCAATATCAGTAAAGGTCCCATCTATTCAAAGAATTTTTTATCTAATATCATAACACACGCCAGCGCAACGCGAGATAGTCGTGATGAGCACTTGTATGTATAGTGCGACCATGTTCTCTCGTCAGCACGAAAAAACAACGAAGCACTCTACACAGCTGAGATGTGCACGTACTTTGATCCTGATCTGCCATATTTATGATGGATATCTCACACCGCTTTTGGGAGTGACGACTCTACTTCCTTTCATTCGAGATTGACACATAATCGCACCACCGGTTAAATATTATTCCTTACCCACCGAAGGAGATGAATTGTTTGAACCATTAGCGGTGCTACGCACGTGCGAGTATTTAATATTCTCCATTAATCATGAAACAAACCTTAGTTGTAATCAACGTTCAAGGGATAACAATGCAACAAAGATCGTGCTCTCTAGATCGAGCAACGAAATACTCCAACACGAATAGATATCACTAATAAAGAGAGTAAACTAACAGCAAGATAAGTATATGGATATAAGTTGCGTTTATTAATGAGCATTTAAATTTAAAACAACAGTCTAGTTGACGGTTGATGAGAAGAAGACAAAGAGAAACAACTCACACCAAATTACAACCACGGCAATTTGACACCTATATAGCTTCGGCAAAATCTCACTTCATAGGCAGACGGAATTTTATCAGCATGTATGCTGACTGAGTCATATATTAAACAGACAAGATGACATAATGTTTGTAGCTGGCTTATTTAGCATTGTTAAGACTAGTTATGTTGAAACTGGCACATTTAAGACAAGAAAACGACAAATTATGTTTGACCTCGGGTATTAAAACAGAAGACATTATGTTTAACTGGCAATCATATATAATAAATATTACTTGGGAGAGAGTGAGGTATACTATCTAGCATTAATTATATAGTGCGCTCATCTCAAGACAATAATATACACCTTAAACGTAACTCTCATTTGTAACAAAGACAACGTCTCGGATAGTTCTTTTGGAGTCATAACCCCACAAGATCAACGAGAGCATCGTAAGAATAACATTTATTTCTAATCACTTACCGAGAGTAAGTTGCATTATTACAAGCAACATCAATGGAATGCTAGAGAGCATTGTCTCTGAATCTTTAACACAACATTAAATTAAGTCAGTGACACTTAATCACACTTAAGTTTACAGTTATTTAACTGATGTAATCTACAGAGGGTTTCAGCAAGATTCCAGTTCCGAAGCCCGGAACTCATAGATATATCCTCGTGTCTGATGAAAGCTCGCAGATTATACATACGCCTGGATGCAGGCGTAATGTATATCTGCACAACTTACTACTCAGTGATAGATGAATGGACAATCAGGCAGCAGACGAAATGCGAGTACGTTAAATGTCGTAATTGGTTTCTTCAATTCATTAATCGTATGTTATTGATACTCAATGTTATTACGATTTACCATAAAATTTGATAAATAGTAAGATAGGAATCTTTCGAAGAAAAACAATTCTCAATTTCATCTGAATTGCGTTGCTGTCGAATCGCTTGTGATCTTGACTGATAATCCAGGTGATTTCTTGCTGCGGTGATTGCATTATAAG
>CAJDSM010045178.1:0-14990 GCA_903981925.1 Ostrea lurida
GTTATACATGTTTGTATTCTTTTTTATAAAACTTTTATCTCAGTTTTGAGTAAACTTTTTTTCGCAATTCCAATCGGGTTTTGTGTTGTACAGCGAAGGAGGAAGGCATAAATGTAAGTTATCGACATAACTGTTTTTTATGTGGACGACTGACTGTTGTTAAATGATCTATTGTTATTACCCAATATGTTACCCCACTTAATTTATACCCCATTCGTAGCCTCTCGACTAGTGAGACTCCTCGAACTCCGATTGGTCGAGGCCTATATCTGTTTACACTTTAGATAGCGTCACTGCACAACCATGGTGTACATCTTAGCCGTGTTCCCACCTACCCCTTCAACTTCTTCATATTTTTTTCTTTTTGCCTGTATTTGTGGTATATAAGTTTTCTTTGCTTTGGGGACTGTTGACCCATTACAAGGCCAAGTTTGTTGACTTTTAACATATCTTGATATTTGTATTTGTTGTAGTTAGATTTTTTCTTGTCATGATACTTTTTATAATTTTGTACATTACATGCATTTTGTTATACATGTTTGTATTCTTTTTTCTAAAAAAAATATCTCAGTTTTGAGTAAAAGTTTTTTGCAATTATCATTTTGTACTTTACATGTATTTTGTGTACATGGTTGTATTATATTTTAAATGTATTTTGTTATACATGTTTGTATTCTTTTTTTATAATTTTTTTTCTCAGTTTTTAGTAAACTTTTTCGCAATTCCAAATCGGTGTTAGTGTTGTACAGTGAAAGAGGAAGGCATAAAACGTTTTATTTTTGTTGATCTCACCCAATCAGAAATTTTAGAAGTATTCACTCATAACATAGTTTTTTTTTGTATTCGAGTTCACGCTTAATATTGCTAAGTTAAAGGGTCAAGCTTCATTGCTCTACCAATCAAATTGAGAGCGAAGAAAGCAGTCGTTAAACAATGAACAGAATGATAAAAAAAAATGTATCAAATGCTCGGATTTATCAGCACTACATTCTACAATTAAATCCGCCCAAAGAGTTTCACAATATATTTTATATGTCGTTAAATTAGTTTAGGCCACACCAAATAATACCTTTGGGCGGGCAGTTAAGTTTTTGATCCCCCGATGGCAAAAAACAAACAGCATTTTTCCTAAATTTCCTGTGCGTCATTGATTGTTATATTATTAATTGCATCCAAATTACTAAGCAGCTTTAAATAGCCATTCATTACACAGACTGTTTCACATTCAGTGGTTTTGGATATTTGATCCTCGTCAGTACGGTAGTATTAAATAAGTGGTACATATGTACCATCTGCAATGAATTGTACTGCTCGTATTTCTGTTTTTCCTGATAGGTAATTAGGGTTGTTAGTCGGACCTGACGTTTAACAAAGAAAAAAACAGGTATAAGCTTACAGTAGAATTGAGGCCCCAGTGCATATGAAATATATACACCTCAGGAATCCATTTTCCCTTGATTATGATGAAAGGTCGATGGATGATTTATTAATCATTTTTCTCAAAAAAAAAATTACGTTGTGGCTTACCTGTGTACAGGGTAAAAGATTTTGATGAAAATGAGATCGACTGAACTCTCCCCTCATTTACTGGCTTTTGGCTTTCGACTTTTTGGGTCTTTTCTATAACATTTTTTGTTTATTGTCTTTGAATTTCCAAATGTTTAGATTTCAAGCATCACTGATGAGAAATTATTTTTCGAAATATGTTAAATACGATGCACTAAAAAAATTTCATCAATCAGAATTTCAAAAAGTACATATAGATGTGAATGATCTCGAGAAATGGTTGAAACAGTATGAGATTTAACTTCGGACATGACAAAGTCCAGACTTTTTGCTACCCTTTATATCAAAGATACAGAAAACAAATCAGTGTATCTGGTAGGATTTTTTTGCAGTATCTTCCTAGTTCAAAGCTAAAGTTACTGCGACTGTACATTAAGAGATATAAGCTCTTAAAGATAAAAATCCTGTAGGGAATGGGGGGATTTTTTATCCTATCAAAATCCTATCATTATCCATATGGGAGAAAAAATCCTATAGGAAACAATCCTATGATTTTCGATAGGATAATTAATCCTATAGAAAATGAATTAGAATTAAATGTCTCAAATAAAAATCCAATGGATTACTTATCCCATTTAGTAGGCAACATAGGATATTAAATCCAATCAGTTATTGTTATTGTAAGGACTATATTTATCTGGGACATTAATCATAAATCATCTGACTGATGACGTAAAATGGAAATGTCAACAACACAATGGCCGCCGGTAAAAGCCGTGTACACACCACGTACTACTTTGTAGCCTTTGGAATGTCATAGGTGAAATGGGGACTAGGTAAACATGCATTGTTTGGCGCTGATTTCTATTTTCTATGAATAAATACTTTTACAAATCTCATGCTGGGTTGAAACTATGTGAATCAGTAAACAACCTTACGATTTTCTGTCTTTGCAAAAAGCAAAAATGACGTCATTGCAGACTTCACGCGCGATATATAAACAAACTAAAAGACTGACCGATTTAATGGTTTGACCGATTTCAAGTGATGGGAGAGATACTTTTGAACGTTCGGGGTCTTATGAGGTCGAGATTTGTTATCCAGCATTGCTTTACGTACAACATCGAGATTTACTTTACTATACACATGACGTTTTGTCCAACGTACCCTTTTGGAAATTTAACTGAAAGATCATGAACACAACAGTTGTGATATATCGGCCCCTCTGCTCTTTATAACACTAAACAATTATGGACAAATAATGGTGAAAAAAATAGTTCACAAGTTAAAAGATGAAAACGTCCATGTTCATTGCATGTTTAGTAGCAAGTGAAGCAGATCCTATAATTCTACACAAGTTCAAAAGAAAATTAATCCATATATATTTGGTCTTATAACCGTATTTGATATTTAGCACGTCCTGGGGAATGGACGCTTTACAGTTTAAGCCACCAGTCTTAAACTTCTATGAATGCAATGTCCACGTTGCATGACCGTGGTAAAGTTCTCCTCTGAAAACATGCAAGATAGTTTAATCTTTGGAAAACACTACGATAATCAAGTATAAATAAATTGTTATTTACCCAGTTTTCAGATGTGCACAACTCCCGGCGGTTTTAAATATAAAAGAGCTCCTATATTATGACACCGTGCCATCCAAGCCACTAAAGTTTGTTCGTTAATGGACAGAATTATGCAACTTCACGAAAGCGGGATGATGGCTTCAAACAAGATGCCAAGGGGACACAACGCTCACCTGAGACACCTTGGCCCCAGTGTTCCTAAGAGTTTTAAAATATCTTTCATCCTTGACAATTTTGACCTCATACACATGTATCCTGACCCTATGGTTATGTGACTTGACTACAGTTAATTAGTATACACTGAAGGGGATACATAATATGGATATAGCTCACATGACTTTGCTGTCCTGGATTTACGACTAGTCAAATATTTTCCCCTATACCCATGTATTCTGCAATATTTGAGTCTAGATTTTAGCCCTGCCGAAAGTCTAGTTTCAAGTAACAAGACCCACCAGAATTAAGAATGTTTGCATATTGATCTACGATTTTAAGTAATGCGGCCCTGCTAGTTGAAATAGGTTGTTTTGAATTCCCTATATATTCTTGTGTAGAACTCTGATCCCTTATTCAAACCAACGTTTTTTCATACATCATCTCCGAGATTGATAGCGTGTTCGTTATTTTCAATTGCTCATAGATTTCCACTACATCGATATTGGTTAACACATCTAATCAGTAAAATTGTCAAAGATTATAATATTTCATATTGACTAAATCTGAGAATTTTTATCAAGGCCCCACCCTATCACCTACAGGTCAAGGTACCTTGTGGTGAGCGTTCGCTTTGTGACCAGAAGATCGTAAGTTAGAGTTCACCATGCCATGACCGTATCAACCCTGGAACGTAAACACAGGTAATGAATGCTCTTTTGCCAAAGGATCACTGGTCGTCCGGATATGACAGAGATTCCCTTTTACAGCAGACATGGGTATGTGTCCATTGAGGAATCCTCGGCACCACGGTCCTGCACCTCAGATAGTGATAGTGACGACTCAAATGTGAAAAATTCGTCAATGAACATAAAACAAACAAGAAACAAATCCAACCCTTTGTCCGTGTTAAAATTTAAAAAAAAAACTGAATCTGCACGATGGAAGATGCTTGTATATATCAAGACAAATCATGGTCAAGCTGGTTTGAGATGCTTTGCAAGACGTTGCTATCCTATTGTCGCCCTAATATACTCCTGCAAGGGACCATGATTTGAATAAACAAATACATGTATCTGCATTACCCTAAATGCTTGCATATCAACAATATTGTTGATGGGCTTGCTGGTCTTCATCAGAAAATTTGTGAAAGTTTTCCTGCAAATTTTTATATTTCCTGAAAATAAAGTCTATTCCTTGATAGATATTCATTTGATGATATATTTGTAATTTAAAAGCTGTCGTGTCCATGTTATGAACTGGTTGTGTGTTTTGTAAACGCCTTCGTTATGACAGACTACAGGCGTTTGGACGCAAACTCTTAAAACATTCAATATATATCACATAGTACATTTTTACAATTCAAATGACTCAAAAAAGCGCAAAATGGCATTGTGATTTGCCCAATAGATACAACAGACGTAGAATCTATGAATTCTGAGGAAATAATTTTGCATTAGTTTTCTTTTGTACATTCAAAGACAACGTAGTTCCAAATGTCTTGCCTGTGTACCGCAGTACTTGCCTATAGATTACCGAAAAGATCCGACCACTGGCGATTAAATTGTTAGCTGATCTAGCTGACCTATTTTTATAATATATAAAATGGCGAAGTAACAAAGTATCAAACGTAATCATAGTCCAAAAAACATACAAAAACGAGTATAGGGCAACACGGACCTTCGACAAAAGCGAAGGCAGGATCAGGTGCCATGGAGGAGTAAGCATCCTCTACTGAATGGTCACACCCGCCGTGAGCCCTTAGTCGAACCAAAGTAAACGGGGTTGCCCGTCGTAAATCTAGTACAAAAAAGACAGTCGAACAAAGGATATGAAACAAATCAGTCAACATATGACTTAGTGATAATTTGTAATCGCAAACAAGGTCATTATAGCGACCGTAGAATTTGCGAAATGATGACTTTAAACGAGATTCGTTATAACCCTGCAACATCAACTTTTTTGTTAGTAGTTGGCCTCTCTTTAAAAAAAAAATCATCATACGCATGTCATGCCCTTGCTTATCGAATCAACTGAGAGACATACACACCATAAGCAGGCGATAGTGGTACATTACTACATAGAAAAGGAAAGTTGACGATTGCAAAGTCAAAGTCATCACGTGTATCATATAATGTAGTTGTCAGTCTGCCATTAGAGTCAATATTAAGTAAAATATCCAAATATGAAGCACATCTGTCAGATTCTGTGGTGTCCTTTATTTCAAGTTCGTCAGGATATATCAAATGGACATAATTGTGAAAATTATGATTGTTAATTGATAAGACATCATCTATATACCTATAAGTAAGGTTGAAGGACACGGCAAGTTTTTTTTGTTTTTATCCCGTAACAGTTTTTTAACAAATTCTGCTTCTTACGAAACAGAATTAAAAAGCTTCTACGTGAGAAGAAATATCTAGCCGTGGCCTTTAATTCTACATTTTGATATATCGGCGACGTTTTATCTATAATAAAATAATATAGTAATTTTCATTCAATGTCGATTGAATATATTCTAGCGAACCTGAAATAAAAGACATCACAGGGTCTTCCATATCTGCTTCGTACTTGGATAATTATTGAACATGGACATCAACAGCAAACTAACAACGCAATTTTATGGCACTCGGGACGACTCTAGCTTCTCCATTGTCAACTTCCTATATCTATGTAGCAACATTCCATCATTACTTGCATATGGCGTATACATGCCTCTCAACTTATTCGATACACGGCTGATGTGACGATCGACAGGGTATGTTTATTCCTCCAACAACTGATCCGTGTTTGCCCAACTCTTGCTTAATTTGTATCTGTTTGGGACTTGCATTTACGAGATTGATCATTGTTCGCAATTACATGTATCTTCGTCTTTTTATCCGTTCCCGTAGATTGACGTATATCTGCGTTTGCGACTTCTGTTGGGTTTTCCCCAGTCCAAATTAATGATTTTCAGAGTGAAAAATACCCCAGCCACCTTCCAAAGGATGAGTAGTTACCTTCTTCGTAACCTCCAAGAATTTGAAACCAGCATCAATTATATAATACTACCCCTAGCAACTTATAAGAAGAATTGCTCGGAATATCTTGCGATTGGCATTCTGACTGAAGCAAACGCAATCATGCAAGGAGCGACATCTATACACCGATCCACAGCGAGTCCATGACTGTGTATCTCAACCAATTGCGCTTAAAAAATAAGTTCCGCTCACCATCACATGGGTCGGACAAACTTTTACATCCGCCATAGTTGTATAGTAAACATAGGAATCTTTCGACCAGTCAGGCGTTAATAATACAGTATGTACATGTTTTTTTTCAGTGAGGGATGATTAAACGTTTTCCTCTGGAATCTGTAAACGAGACAGTGGATATCTAGACAAACCTGATGGAACCAGATTCATACCAATTCCCTCAACCAAAAACAAACTTAACAGTGTTGCAGTGGATTGTCTCCTGTCAAATGTCTCCAAAAATAACGAAGATATATGTATATGGACATGGTAAGATGTTTTGTTGAGTATTAATGTACGGACATGTTTTAGACCCGGGCACTTAGCATCGTTTTTCGGAAGAGAGGGGGCTAGCTAGCTACAAAATCTTGTTTCCATATACTGGTCATGTCATCGCGAGAAACATAAAAAGGAGTCGATAGTGGCACATAGAATACATACTTCACAATTAAAAATGTAGTGTTGGTTATAATAATGTATCAGTTAGGCATTGATATCCAAACTATAGTAGGCCTAGCGAATGTTGCAGCGATTCTACAGTGATCTGCTTAAAGTTTTGGGGGTTTTGTTTTCTTCCTTAGCATAATGTTGAGCCAATACCCAGACTCGTGTGACGTAAACAGGAGGAAATGCACCAGTCTGGATACATGTATATGGAGATTGGACAGAACAATAAACCAGATCAAGTGCTTTTTAAGAAATCCTGTCTTAGTATTTTGCTCGTGTAGCCACTGTACATGTAGCTATTCTTTTCTCACAAGCTTTCAACATTTTTACATTTTGTGTTGAGAGTTCAGCTCATGGGTTTTGTGAACAACAGTATGTAAAAATATTGTTATTCTAATCAAGTACACATTTTGCAGTTTTAACCCCCCTTTTAGATTTATTTAGGTGTTTGAATATCCATTTTCTTTTTGATGATCTGTTGTCTTTGTCTATTTTTATTCACTAGGTACCACTCATTATATTCAAAATTGAGAAAATGACACTGGTTTAAATGGACACGTACAGTCCTTTATGTCATTACCATCATGCATGCAAAGCGTTTTCTACTAATATTGACGTGCTTGATTAAAATTAACTCGATAAAAATTTTAAAAAAATCTTTACTAGATTACCATTTACATGTGTATTTTTCAAACGCCGCGAATTACAATTTCGATGTAAGAAATGTATTGAAGTTTGAACTATTAAGGGGTTCGTACGACCTTGACCCGTGATTTATAACAAACAATGGGTCCTCGATAACACCCGGATCAAATCCCTCTTTAACCAGCTCCAGCTTCCGGTGTTTCATGGTCTGTGTGGTGATGAACTCTTTAACAACTCTGATGAAAATGGGACGAGCGTAATGTGGCAGGTGTTTGAACACGTGTTCATAGAGTTGTGTTAGGATTTCATTCGACAGGATGTAGCCGTCTTCCAGCTGAATGGCCGCCATTCCAGCTTTGCCATCGCTTCCTTTAAGACATACACTTTTGCTATAAATTGCCTGATTTTCATTCAGATCGACTTTGCAAAAGCTGTTAAGGTACAAAATCAAACTGATATAGACGAAAAGATGTATGAACAGAATATTTTTCAGAAAGCGGCATTACATTATACATACCGGAAACTGGTACACCGTACACATTGACGTCATGTATGAAAGTTAGTTGCGTCATCACGTGGGCAACCTCTGTGGTTGATACATTCTCACCTTTCCATCTACAGAAAAAAAAATACGATAAAAACATTTACAGCCGTTCCATCTATAGATAAACATCTGATAAGAAAATCATTAACCATCTACGGAAAAACATGTTATTCAAACTTTTCCTTCTACAGCAAAAAAATTTGATAAAGACGTTCACAACCTTTCCTGAACAGAATAATCAGATTAAAAAGATAACAATCTGTCCATGAACAAATAAAATTACTCGTACGACAAAAGTTTATGAACTTTCCAATTATAAACAAATATGATAAAAAGGGTAGAAATCTTTTTCATCTAATAAAAAATAAGATATATACTCTTTCCATCTACAGAAACACATACTGGCATTTTATAAACATCGCAACTTTTCCATCTCCTGCCAAAAATTATGATAAAACGCTCATATCTTTAACACGTACAGGAAAACGTACGATAAAAAGTTTATGGCTACAACATACTATACAATCTTTATGTGATAAAAAATTCTTATACACCTTCTCATGTAACTCATGTGGTGCCAATTGATAAGGATCGTTCATCCTGCAGCCGGCAAATAAGTATACGACAGAGACCACAAAAATATTTCGCGACAATCAGATATTCATGTTGCGGTCATCAGAAAATGCTATCAGAAAAAGCTTATATGGCGGCCGTCGGGTAACTACCTGGGCAATAAAATACTTTATCACCTGGTATCAACCGATTTCCATACCTTTGCAGCTACAGAAATAGTGACGTAAGATAAACGATTCCCTAACTGTGTAGCATGTCACGTATAATAGGAATGCAATAAAAAAACTCACCTAAAAGTATCACCAATTCTGTCTCGGAAATATACATAATAGTCATTGTCCAAATACACAGAGTCCCCAAAATTAAAAAAGGAATCCCCTTTCTGGACGACATTTCGCACAATTTTCTTCTCGTCCATTTCTTTTGATCCTAGGTAAATCTTATTTGTGGTTGGTGGCATCACTGACAGAAGCAAGCCAGTTTCACCTAGAAATAGAAAGTAATAAAACAGGAATTATAAGGAAGCCAGTTTTACCTACAAATAGACAATAATAAAATAAGAATTTTGAAAAAAGCCAGTTTCACCTAGAAACAGAATGTAAAATAAAAAAAAAATAACAACATAAGCTAGCTAGTCTCACCTTGAAATAGCAAAACAATGGATAAGAATTATTAAGAAGCAAGTCAGTTTCTGCAACTAAGAATTCATTGGTATTCGACACTGATAAATGTGGTTTAACAGTTACCCTAATCTTGGAAAATATTCACACGAGAAGCTTAGAACTTGATACCTGGCTTTATTGGAATACACCTCCCCTCTTTGTCTCGGATCGGTCGCTCCGTTTCCTCATCGAATTTAACGATGTAAAAGCCTTTTGCTTTACCATTCATGAACCTCTGTAACGAAAAGACTAACTTGTTTTGGGTTCATTCTGTAAATGGAACTCCAAATTAACGGTATCCAGTGCACAATAGACCAATGTGCACTGGTAATGCTAGTATGGTTAAAAATTGATTTTGGGATGTGAATATTTCTATTGCAGATTGCCCAACATTGATTCAACGCGCCTGAAAGATTATCACGATAGTTGACTGACAAATGGACAACTACTACATGTATCTAAAAGTGAGACCAAAAAACAATTAACCGACTTTGCTTCGTGATTGTAGACAATCGCTTTGCGTACCTGTTTGCTATTCCTAGGAATGTGTGATCAATTTTTTTTTTGCAATTTAATACGAAAAATTTATTCATTATCATCACAATCCTCATAGGGTTAAACGACAAATTCATATAGAAATATATTCAAAGGATGTATGCTTTAAATAATCTTGAATATTATATTCGAAATCATACTGAACTTTATATGTGATACTTTTTATTTCTTGAAAACATTTTGGAGTAACTGTGCAGCGAATATCTTTGAAAGAAGAATACAAAAAAAATTTGTTTCCATAAATGACCTGCAGTTTTAGGACTATTTCAAATGTATTAACTTTAAACTTTCCAATAACGTTTGATTGACACATTCATTTAACCTAACGAACTGCAATCCCTTAAAAGAATCATTAGAAAAATTCTAACACAAGCTTATTATTCTAGGATGAAATGAAATGTGTAAACATGATGATGCAAATATTTCATCGTATGTCTTACTGCTAGAGTTGTAATGATAAACATGTACAATGGATTTGAAATATTTGTAGCTTTAAGAGTCATAGTTGTATTTTAGCTTGACCTTAATGTCAAAATTAACAAGGAACAAAATCTAGTCTGCATAACTGTGTTTCATACTAACAATTCTAGAAAAAGTTCTAAAGAAATTTTCTCAAATCAACAACATCAAAACGTAAAACTTTTCGGCACTTTACACGACCATTTCACACGATAAATTAAACACTAACTTTTTTGGCATTATAGACAGTTGCTTCTTCAACAAAAATGGAAAAATGAAATATTCACATCTAGTGATCAGTCATTCAAAAAAAATTATTTTGCTATATACACCCATCTGATTCTACACACAAGTGCACTAAAGTTGATATCAAAATAACGTTGGAGTTCCTCATTGACAATATCTTCGCACTCTTCGAAGATCAGGTCTTCTAACAATCTGTTAAAATTTCCATGGGCACGTATTGTGCTCCTTTGTTAGCTGACCTGTTTTTTTTTTATATTCTTACGTTGTAGAATTTATTCCAAAGATTCTACGGGACAAGAAAAAAATTGGTACCGTATATTATTTATACTCTAATTGTTGCCTTTAACTCAACATTTAAATAAATCTACGACGTTTTATCTATTGATAAAGATCATTTTAATTCAATTGTCAATTTGATATATCCCAGTGAACTCAAAATATAAAAAAAGAGTCTTCCACCTCAGCTTAGACATATTTTATTGAACGTAGACATGAACGGCAAACTAACAACCGAACTTTATGAAAAACGGAGAGATTTCAGATTCTCCATCGTCAATATTCCATTATCACCTTCATATTGTGTTATGTCTCTCAACTGATTCGATACACAAGAGATTGCTCTGTGTATGATCAGATTTTAATCGAGGTAGGCTACTTACAAACATGTTGATCTAGCAGGTATGGTCGTTACACTGGTTTTAACTACGGATTACTCCGTTAACCTAATCAAGGTAAAAGGCTTACGGCGAGTGTGATCCGTTGGCAGGGGGTGCTTACTCCTTGACACATGATCCGTGTTAGCTCGTCTCTTATTTTGTATTCCATATAAATCACTGTTTATTTTCTTCACCCTTTCATACTTTAGTTAGATAATACAAATTGATGCTTACAAACTTGAATGTCGTCCTTCTTTTGAATATATCAATGTAACTTTCCCAATGATATCCAATTTGGGATATGAATAACAAATATTACCTCTAATATCTTGTTCAATGTTGCTGAGGTGAGTATGTTTTTATGTATACATCAATGCATACATTAGCCTTTAAAATGTAGAAGCCAATTTAAGGACCCTCTATACACTAAATTTTTTTAGACACTGAGAAACTTAAATCACATTAAGGTGTTAATATTAGTTTATTTCAGCAGTTTTTGATATATGGTACGGGCCATTTACTTCCAGGAAAATTTTTCAAAGATATGAAGTATTGATGAAAAGAAATCACCATTGCTCATTTGAATGAAAACAAAACATGCAAATAAAAAGTTCAGTTAACTTATCTTTACCTACTGACATGTTACAAATGTTTAAACTGATCAAGAATTGGTAATACCCACAAACTTACTGTAAATTCCAATTTTGATCTAAGGGCAGATAACTATAACTGCTTAAAATTACTAGCTCTTTTGTGTGTAGTGTAGAGAGGGTCCTTAAAACGGAATATTTAAAAAAAGGTCATATTGCACATGCGCAAGAGTATGTTATTGTGAATCGAGGTTGCGAAAGAGATAGAGATTCGCCGAATGCTATGAAGAAATCTTATAGATTGGAATCTATAAGGGTAGCACATGACTGTACACATGTTCCATCAGCAATCGTCAAGATAATCAACGAAATCAAAACTCTACTGTATTGCTTGTGAATAACTCAAACGATTTCTCATTATGGATAAGGCAATAAAGTTTTTGATGAGTTCATATTGCAATGATTGAAATTATGAATGGAATACTTTTGTATTAACTCTCTTCTCAGTGTATTGTTACATGTACTAGTTTGGTGTATATTTGCATTTCTAAACTTAAAGAAAAAGACTCACTATCAGGGGAGACCATCGCCCCAAAGCGCCGGCTCTGTTACAGCAGTTCAGTAACATAGCCGTTCCTTCTGTAGCACCGAAGAACTCAAAGATTCGTGGAATTTTAAAGCGTGTCTGGAATTCCCGCCAAATGTCAATGCGAAGTCCGTTTCCAAACGCTGCCCTCACACTATGAACGCTGTCTAGTGGATGCTATGAGATTACATATTTATGAGTTTAGAAAACATAATACAGACGTGGAATGTTCTCTGACTGGTTGTCACATTGTTTGAAAGTACACTGTTTTGGAACAAAAGATCTCTTTTTAATAAGAGACTCAGCACAAAACATCACTTTGATTACACAATAACGAATAGTGACAAATCCCATACACCCTAGAGAGAATTCAAAGTTATAAAAAGAACGGCAAACACGGACCCCTGCATACACCAGCTGTGAGATCAATGCCTATTAGGAGCAGTCATGCAGAATTTAAATAAGGATTACTTCATTTGATCAAGATATATGGCTTATGCCGGATGTGACCGGTTCACAGGATATGCTTACTCCTGCAAAGCACCTAATCCCACCTCTCGTATGTCCAGGGGTTCGCGTATGTCCTTCTCTTAATTTGTATTTGTTATAAGATAATATCCACTCTTCGTGGTCGTCGCCTGTCTTTAAATATTTAGTATATAAAGTAAATTGAAAATAAATTAATTTTAATTCACATGTATTATATGATAAGCGTGATGACTTTAACTTTGCAATCGTCAACTTTCCCTTTCTATGTAGTAACATACCACTATCACCTGCTTATGGTGTGTATATCCCCCAGTTGATTTGATACACAAGAGCATGTTATGTGTATGAGGACTTTATAGTTCGAGGCCAACTACTAACAAAAAAGTTGATGTTGGAGGGTTATAACGAATCTCGTTTAAAGTCATCATTTTACAAATTCTACGGTCGCTATAATGACCTTTTTGCGCTTAGAAATTATCACTACGTCATATGTTGATTGATTTGTTTCATACCCTTTGTAAGATTGTCATTTTCCTACTAGATTTGACTACGGGTAATCCCGTTTACTTTATTACGACTAAGGGCTCACGGTGGGTGTGATCGGTCAGTAGAGGATGCTTACTCCTCCATGGCACCTGATCCTACCTTTGCTTTTGTCGGAGGTCCGTGTTTCCCTACCCTCGATTTTGTATATGTTTTTTTGGATTATGATTACGTTTGATACAATGTTAAGTTCGCCTTTTTGTATGTACTCGAAGTTCACGGGACCTTGATAAGACTTTGACCCAACCCTATGTGTGTCTTTCTCTATCATTTTCCCTTTTTAGAAACATGGCATTTCATTTTACCCGAACTTGAATCTTCATTACAAAAGATTATTTGTGCAAAATCTAAATTAAAACAAATGCCACAAAACTTTTACTGATCTTCATTTCAAAAAGAGTCACTTAATTATTCTTTACCCAAACATGCATTATGGCAAGTTTGGCTGAAGTTCAATTCAGCTGAAGTGTTCTAAATTTGAATAAGAAAAATGCAGAATGACAGGTTTCTAATTCTTAAAAAACTATTCAACAGTGAAAAACTCAAATAAGTCCACAGGTATAAAAACAAAAAGTCACCTTGGGGACTCGTAGTAGATAGCGACACAGCTCCCCAATGTACTGAATAACTGTGACCTCGTATTTTCTAACATCTTCCCAGTAATGGCGGGCAGAAAACTTCCGGCGCAGCACTACTGTTGCACCTATCGTGTGTAATCAAATAAAACCAGGTTTTTTTTTTAAAAAAATAATCCTTAGCAAGCGTGTACATGTCAAAGAGAGAAGAGAGAAGAGATAGGAGAGAGGAGAGAGAGAGAGCAGAGAGAGAGGAGAGAACAGAGAGAGAGAGAGAGAGAGAGAGAGGGGAGTATTTGCCTTCTCCAATCGTGTTGAATACGCCTACACAGGTAGCGGCACTGTGATACAATGGTGTCACAACATACGTCACATCTCGCCACGTGAAGTCAATAGCGCGGTGCCCGTGAGTTTGTCTGATCGCTTTGGCTTGGTTGATTATAGCTGGTTTTGGTAAACCTTAAATAAATAGATTACAAAATAACACAACTCTAATGAAAATTTGAACAGGGTATATATTTACAAAGGCAAAGATAACGAACAGTGATCAATCTCAGTGATCAAGTCCCAAATAGAATACAAAAACAAGAGTTGGGCAAACACGGGCCCTTTGACACACTTGAGGTGGGATCAGGTGCCTAGGTGGAGTGAGCATCCACTGTTGACCGGTCAATCCCGCCGTGAGCCTATTGTCTGGATCAGATAAACGGAGCAATTCGTAGCCAAATCAGTCTATGAAAAACGGCTTAACAATTGCTATGAAACATACCAGAAAGCATATGACCCAATGGCAGGTCATACTGGCAAACTAAATCGTTATAACGACCATAGAATTTACGAAATGCTGCCTTTAAACGTGACTATTGAAAACCCTGCAACAACAACTTGCAATTGTTTGTAAGTAGCATTCCTCAATTTAAAAAACTGATAATATGCAGAACT
>CAJDSM010045178.1:22657-41191 GCA_903981925.1 Ostrea lurida
ATGATTAAACGTTTTCCTCGTGGATCTTGTTTAAACGAGACCAGTGAGATATCTAGACAAACGCATGGAACCAGATTCAACCAAGTTCCCTCAACCAAAATCAATAACGAGTGTGCAGGGATTGTCTTCCTGTCACAAATGCTCCAAAATAACGACAGATATCATGTAATATGGACATGGTAAAGATGTTTTGTCGATTGCACAGTGAGCAGTATATATGTAGCACCGGCACATTGTGTTCTGTCAGACGCCGCGGCAACCTTGGTGCAGTCCGGTTTTCCGGGCACAATCGACGCTGAGCGCGGGCACTAGCTAGCTACAATGCACTCCTTGTCTTCCACAACTAACTGGTCATCGTTCATCGCGTGAAGAAACAATAAAAGGAGTGATGTAGTGGCACAGCTAAGGCCACTGCAATATACACTTGACTTCAACAAATGTAACAAGTAGTGTATCTGGTTATGAATATAATGTATCAGCTTAGCATGAGTATCTCGACTACTTAGTAGGCCCTAGACGATATGTCTGCGCAAGCGATATCTCGCTCACAGTGTTATCTGCTTAAAGTGTTTGTGGGGTTGTCTGTGTTATCTCGACTCCTGTATAGCAGTAATGTCTGAAGCCTAATACCCCTGCTCCTGCTATGTGACGTAAACAGGAGGAAGCCAAATGCAGCCAGTCGCATCCCTCTGCACCCGTCTACTACACTTGTAGTTATGGAGACTTGGTGGACCAGAACTAATAAACCGCAGTCTCAATTGTCGGCTCGATCTTGATTAAGACTATCATTCTCTTTCGTGGTTTAGTACTCATCTTGAGGCACGTGGTAGCGCTCCCTGCTAGTCATGCCTATGCGATTTTCGTGTCTTCATCACAAGGCTCTTCAACAGTTTTTACACTTTTGTGCATTGAGAGATTCCCACTTCATGTGGATTTGTGAACAACCGTTATAGTAAAAAATGATGTGCCTACCTATCACATCTATATTCACACGTACACATTTTGGCTGAGCGTTATAACCCCCCTTTCTACAAAGCTTATTTTAGACCGTGTTTGAATATCCCACTTTTCTGTGTTGATCTGTTGTCTTTTCCATTTTTCCATTTACTAGCTTATACCCACTCACTTAGAGTTTTAATATCATGATGCTTATGAGTCAAATGATCACTGTCTTATTAACCATGGACACCGTACAGTCCTTTATTGTCGACTTCTACTCACTCATGCAATGCACAAGCGGTCTTCTCTCTAATTACTTCAGGATCGTGCTTGATTAAGAATTATACTCGCACTAAAAATTTTACAAAAAATTCTTACTAGATTACCACTTTACCAATGCTGCTATTCTTTCAAACGCCGCGAATTACTCAATTTCCGATGTTCAAGAACTGTATTGAATTCTTGGACCACTATTAAGGGTTTACGTATGTTCAGCGACACCTCTGTACCGCAGATGATATCATCTATAACAAACAATGCAGGTTCCTCCTCGATAACACATCGACTGGTTCACAAGTTCCCGTCTTTAAGACCAGGCCCTCCAGAGCCTATCCCGGAGTTTCGATGGTCCCGACCTAGAGTGTGGGTGATGAATCCTTCTATCACAACTCTGACTGGAACAACCGATGCGGGACGAGCGTTACATGTGGCAGGTGTTTGAACACGTGTTATAGAGTGTTAGGATTTTCACTTCAGACTGTGTCGACAGGATGTAGCCGTCTCAGCTACATGGCCGCTTCACCAGCTTGCCATCCTCGGCTTCCTTAAGACATCCACTTTTGCTATACAATTGCATGATTTTCTTCAGTATTGACTTTGCAAAGCTGTATAAGGTACAAAATTCAAACTGATATAGCACGAAAAGATGTCATTGAACAGATATTTAGAAGCGGTCACATTACCATATACTTACCTGGAAAATAGGGTACCACCGTACACATTTGAGTCGATGTTATGAAAGTGTAGTGTGCGTCATCACGTGGGCAACCTCTGTGTTGATACATATCTCACCTTTCCATTCTACAGAAAAAAAAACGATAAAAACATTTACAGCCGTTCCATCTATAGCATAAACATCTGATAAGAATCATTAACCATCTACGGGAAAAACATGTTATTCAAACCATTTCCTCTCTACAGCAAAAATTTTTGATAATAAAGACGTTCACAACCTTTCCCTGAAACAGAAAATAATCAGAATTAAAACAGATAATCATCTGTCCATGAACAAATAAAAATTACTCTGTACGACAAAAGTTTATGAACTTTCACCAATCTTAAACAATAATGGATTATAAAAAGGGAGAAGATCTTTTACTAATAAAAATAGATATATACCTCTTTCCATCTACAAGAAACAGATACTGGCATTTATAAACATTCGCAACATCTTCCATCTCCTGCCAAAAATTATGATAAAACGCTTCATATCTTTAACACGTACAGGGAAAACGTACGATAAAAAGCTTATGGCTACAAACATCTATACAATCTTTATGTGATAAAAATTTCTTATCACCCTTTCTCATGTAACTCATGGTGGTGTGCCAATTGATAAGGATCGTTCATCCTGCAGCGGCAAATAAAGGTATACGACAGAGACCACAAAAATTATTTGCGACAATCAGATATTCATGGTTTGCGGTCATTCAAGAAATGCTATCAGAAAAAAGTTATATGCGGCCGTTCGGTTTAACTACCCTGCAATAAACATACTTTATCACCTCGGTATTCAAAACCGTTTCCATACCTTTGCAGCTACAGAAATAGTGCACGTAAGATAAACGATTCCCTAACTGTGTAGCATGTCACGTATATAGGAATGCTCAATTTACAAAAAACTCACCTAACAAGTATTCACCAATTCTGTCTCGGAAATAATTACATAATGATCATTGTCCAAATACCACAGGAGTCCCAAAAATTAAAAAAGGAATCCCCTTTCTGGACGACATTTTCGCACAATTTTCTTCTCGTCCTTTCTTTTTGATCCTAGGGTAAATCTATTTGTGGTTGGTGGCATCACGACAGAAGCAAGCCCATTTCACTAGAAAATAGAAAGTAATTAAATACAGGATTATAAGGAAGCCAGGTTTTACCTACAAATAGACAATAATAAACATAAAGATCTTTTTGAAAAAAAACGCCAGTTTTCACCTAGAACAGATGATAAAATAAAAAAAAAATAACAACTATAAAGCTAGCTTAGTCTCACTTGAAATAGCAACAAACAATGGATAAGAATTATTAGAAGGCAAAGGTTCAGTTTTTCTGCAAACTAAGAATTCATTGGTCATTCGACACTGATAAAATTGTGGCTTTAACAGTTACGCCTAATCTTGGAAAATATCACACGAGGAAGCTTAGAACTTAATACCTGGCATTTATTGGGAATTACACCTCCCCTCTTTTTGTCTCGGATCGCGTCGCTACCGTTTCCTCATCAATATTAAGCGATTGTAAAAGGCTTTGCTTTACCATTCATGAACCTTCTGAACGAAAAGGGACTAACTGTTTTGGGTTCCGTTCTGTCAAATGAGAACTCCAATTAACGGTATCCAGGTGCACAAGTAGACCAATGCTGCACTGGTTAATGCTTATGGTTAAAAATTGATTTTGGGATGCTAATACTTCCTATTGCCAGATGCCCTAACATTTGATCACCTGCGCCTGTGAAAGTATTTATCACGAGTAGTTGACTGAACAACCCCATGGGACAACTACCTACAGTATCGAAAAGGAGACCAAAAACAATTACCGACTTTTGCTGCGTGACTTGTAGACAACGCTTATGCGTACTGTTTGCTATTCCCTAGAAATGTATGTGATCATTTTTTTTTGCAATTTATTACGGAAAATTTCATTCAGTTAGTCATCATCAATCCTCATAGGAGATTAAACGACACTTCCTACTAGAAATATATTCAAAGGATGTAGCTTTAAAATCCTCTCTGATATTAATATCGAATATACGTAGTATTTACTTGAAAACATTTGGAGATAACTGTACCAATATTTGTGAGATACCCAACTAAAACTTTATTCTAATAGTTTGACCAAAATTTTGGGTAAACCGCCTATGTTGCAGCGATATTTTGCAAATTACATATACTAAATTGGTCTACCCATCAATGTGACGTCCAGGTCGCTCCAGTAATATTTGCAACATGTTCATTAACTCTAAAACTCCTCCCAATACTTTGTATCAGACCTCATTCATCTTAACGAAAAGCAATCTCCTAGAATCCTATGCTGAACATCCGTAACATGCTTATTATTCCTAGGATGAACATGAAATGTGATAAACATGATGATTCCAATTATTCATCGTATGTCTTACTCTTAGAGTTGTAATGATATATACTTATGTACAAATGAAGTATTGATAATATTTGTATGCGTATCTAGAGTCCATTAGTTGTACTTTTAGCTTGACCTTACATGTTCAAAATTAACAGAAGAACAAAATCTAGTCTGCATAATGTGTTTCGATACTTTAAACAATTCTTAGAAAAGTTTCTAAAGAAATTTTCTCAAATCAACACATCAATCAAAAACGTAAAACTTTTGGCCTTTACACGACATTTCCACACGTATAAATTAACACTAACTTTTTTTGGCATTATAGAAGTTGCTCTTCATACAAAAATGGAAAAATAAGAAATATTCACATCTAGGTGAGTCAGTCATTCAAAAAAATATTTTGACTCTATTACCAACCCATCTGATTCTAACCACAAGTGGCACTAAAATGTTGATATCAAATAATAACGTGGAGTTCTCTCTTGACAATATCTTCGCACTCTTCGAAGATCAGTTTCATCTAACAATCTTGTTAAAAATTTCCGATTCCGCATTATTTGCTCATCTGTTGTAGCTGTGACTGTTTTTGTTTTATATTCTTACGTTGTACGATTCTTATTCCCAAAATTCTACGACAAAAAAAAATTGGTACTCGTTATTCTTATTATACCCTTAATTGTTGCCTTTAACTCAACATTTAAATAAATCTACGCAGACGTTTTATCTATTGAAAAGTCATTTTTAATTCAATTTGTCAATTTGATATAATCCCAGGTGAACTCAAAATATAAAAAAAGAGTCTGTCCCAACCTCAGCTTAGACATATTTTATTGAACCGTAGACATGAACGGCAAACTAACAACCGAACTTTATGAAAAACGGAGAGATTTCGATTCTCCAGTCGTTCAATATTTCCATTATCACCTTTCATATTGAGTATGTCTCTCAACTGATTCGATACACAAGAGATTGCTCTGTGTATGATCAGATTTTAATCGAGGTAGGCTACTTACAAACATGTTGAATCTTGCAGGTATGGTCGTTACACTGGTTTTAACTACGGATTACTCCGTTAACCTAATCAAGGTAAAAGGCTTACGGCGAGTTGTGATCCCGTTGGCAGGGGGTGCTTACTCCTTGACACATACGTCCGTGTTAGCTCGTCTCTTATTTTGTATTCATATATAATCACTGTTTTATTTCTCATACCCTTTCATACTTAGTTAGAGTAATACAAATTGATGCATTACAAACTTGAATGTCCGTCTTCTTTTGATATATCAATGTACTTTCCCAATGATATCCAATTTGGGATATTGAATAACAATCATTACCTCTAATATCTTGTTCAATGTTGCTGAGGTGAGTATTGTTTTTATGTATACAATCAATTGCTACTTAGCCTTTAAAATTAGATTAGAAGCCAAGTTTAAGGGACCCCCCTACTACACTAAATTTTTTAGACACTGAGAACATTAAATCACATTAAGGTGTTAATATAGTTATACAGCAGTTTTGATATATGGTACGGGCCATTTACTTCCAGGAAAATTTTTCAAAGATATGATACTGAGTATTGATGAAAAGAAATCACCATTGCTCATTTGAATGAAAACAAAACATGCAAATAAAAAGTTCAGTTAACTTATCTTTCCTATGCACTGAAGTACAAAATGTTTAAACTGATCAGAATTGGTAATACCCAAACTACTGTAAATTCCAATTTTGATCTAAGGCAGATAACTATAACTGCTTAAAAGATTACTAGCTCTTTTGGTGCTGTGTGTAGAGAGGGTCCTTAAACGGAATATTTAAAAAAAGGTCATATTGCACGTGCGAAGAGTTATGTTATTGTGAACGATGCGGTTGCGAAAAGAGTAGAGATTCGCCGAATGCTATTGAAGTCTTATAGATGGAATCTATAAGGGTAGCAAATCATGACATGTACACATGTTCCATCAGCAATCGTCAAAGATAATCAACGAAATCAAAACTCTATTGTACTTGCTTGTGAATAACTCAAACGATTTTCTCATTATGGTAAGGCAATAAAGTTTTTGCGATGAGTTCATAATTGCCAATGATTGAAATTATGAATGGATACTTTTTGGATTAACTCTTTCTCAGTGTATTGTTACATGCTCACTAGTTGGTGTATATTTGCATTTCTTAAACTTAAAGAAAAAGACTCACTATCAGGGGAGACCATCGGCCCCAAAGCGCCGGGGTCTGTTACAGCAGTTCAGTAACATAGCCGTCTCCTCCTTCTGTGCACCGAAGAACTCAAAGATTCGTGGAATTTTAAAGCGTGTCTGGAATATTCCCGCCAAATGTCAATGCGAAGTTCCGTTTCCAAACGCTGCCCTCAACCACTTGAACGCGTGTCTAGTGGATGCTATGAGATTAAATATTTATGAGTTTTAGAAAACATAATACAGATGTGGAATGTCTTCTTGACTGGTTGTCACATTGTTTGAAAGTACACTGTTTTGGAACAAAGATCTCTTTTTTAATAAGAGACTCCAGCACAAACATCACTTTGATTACACAATAACGAATAGTGACAATCCATACACCCTAGAGAGAAATTCAAAGTTATAAAAAAGACAGGCAAACCACGGCCCCTGCATACACCAGCTGTGAGATCAATGCCTATTAAGCAGTCATGCCGAGATTTAAATAAGGCATTACTTCATTTGATCAAGATATATGGCTTATGCCGGATGTGACCGTTCACAGGATATGCTTACTCCTGCAAAGCACCTAATCCCACCCTCGTATGTCCAGGGGTTCGCGTATGTCCTTCTCTTAATTTGTATTTTTATAAGATAATATCCACTCTTCGGTGGTCGTCGCCTGTCTTTAAATATTTAGTATATAAAGTAAATTGAAAATAAATTAATTTTAATTCACATGTATTATATGATAAGCGTTGATGACTTTAACTTTTGCAATCGTCAACTTTCCCCTTTCTATGTAGTAACATACCACTAATCCACCTGCTTAGGTGTGTATATCCCCAGTTGATTTGAATACACAAGAGCATGTTATGTGTAATGAGACTTTATATGTTCGATGCAACTACTAACAAAAAAGTTGATGTTGGAGGGTTATAACGAATCTCGTTTAAAGTCATCATTTTACAAATTCTAACGGTCGCTATAAATGACCTTTTTGCGCTTAGAAATTATCACTACGTCATATGTTGATTGATTTGTTTCATACCCTTTGTAAGAATTGTCATTTTCTACTAGATTTGACTACGGGTTAATCCCGTTTACTTTATTACGACTAAGGGCTCACGGTGGTTCGTCGGATCGGATCGTCTAGGAGGATGCTTACTCCTCCATGGCACCTGATCCTCCTTTGGCTTTGTCGGAGGTCCCGTGTTTCCCTACCTCGATTTGTATATGTTTTTTTGGATTATGATTACGTTTTGATACCAATGTTAAGTTCGCCTTTTTGTATTTGTACTCGAAGTTCACGGGACCTTGATAAGACTTTGACCCACCCTTATGTGTGTCTTTCTCTACATATTTCCCTTTTAGAAACATGGCATTTAATTTTACCCGAACATTAAATCTTCATTACAAAAGATTTATTTGTGCAACAATCTATAAATTAAAACAATGCCACAAAAAACTTTTACTGTCTTCATTTCAAAAAGAGTCACTTAATTATTTTCTTTACCCAAACTATGCATCTATGGCAAGTTGGCTGAATTCAATTCAGCTGAAGTGTTCTAAACTTTGAATAAGAAAAATGCAGAATGACAGGTTTCTAATTCTAAAAAACACTTTCAACAGTTGAAAAAACTCAAAATAGTCCACAGTATAAAAACAAAAAGTCACCTTGGGGACTCGTAGTAGATAGCGACACAGCTCCCCAATGTACTGATAACTGTGACCTCGTTATTTTCATAACATCTTCCCGTAATGGCGGGCAGAAAACTTCCGGCGCCAGCACTACTGTTCATACTATTCGTGTGTAATCAAATAAAACCAGGTTTTTTTTTTAAAAAAATAATCCTTAGCAAGATCGTGTTACATGTCAAAGACGAGAGAGAGGAGAAGGAGGAGAGAGAAGAGAGGAAGAGAGAGAGAGAGAGAGAGAGAGAGAGAGAGAGAGAGAGAGAGAGAGAGGGGAGTATTTGCCTTCTTCCAATCGTGTTGAATACGCCCTACACAGCAGGGGTAGCGGCACTGTGATACAATGGTGTCACAACATACGTCACATCTCGCCACTGTGAAGTCCAATAGCGCGGTGCCGTGAGTTGTGTCTGATCGCTCTGGCTTGGCTTGGATTATAGCTGGTTTTGGTAACACTTAAATAAATAGATTACAAAATAAACACACACTCCTAATGCACAAATTGAACGAGACAGGGTATATATTACAAAGGCAAAGATAACGAACAGTTGATCAATCTCAGATGATCAAGCTCCCAAATAGAATACAAAACAAATTAGATGGGCACAACACGGGCCCTTTGACAACACTTGAGGTGGGATCAGGTGCCTAGGTGGAGTGAGCATCCACTGTTGACCGGTCATCCCGCCGTGAGCCTATTGTCTGGATCAGATAAACGGAGCAATTCGTAGCCAAATCAGTCTATTAAAAACGGCTTAACAATTGCTATGAAACATACCAGAAAAGCATATGACCCAAATGGCAGAGTCATTGACTGGCAACTAAAATCGTTATAACGACCATAGAATTTACGCAGAATGTGCCTTTAAACGTGACTATTGCAACCCTGCAACAAACTTGCAATTGTTTTGTAAAGTAGCATTCCTCAATTTTAAGAAAAACTTGATATATGCAGAACTAGCTCTTGCGTATCGAATTAGTTGAAGACATACACCCATAATGCAGGTGGATTCTTACATCAATATGGGAAATTTCGCAGATGGAGAAACTGAAATCGTCCCGTTTGTTCATAAAGTTGGGTTGTTAGTTTGCCGTGTAATGTCAATGTTCAATAAAATATCTAAGTACGAAGCCAGACATGGTGAGAACTATGTGGTGTCCTTTATTTCTAGTTTGCTGGGATAAACATTGAATCGATATTGTGATGAAAAATCTATATTATTAATAGATAAAAACGTCGTTCAATATATCAAAATGTTCGCATTAAAGGCCACCGCAAGAAGATTCCTTCTTTTCATGTAGAAACATTTGATATGAATTCTGCCTCATACGAGTATGAAAATAGGTCCAGCTAACAAAGGAGTACAATTCGTGTCATGGGAATATCCAACAAACTGTTTGAAAACTCTGATCACCAAACTACAAAGATCATTGTCAATGAGGAACTCCAGCATTGCTTTAATATCAAAATTCAGAATACTTGTGTGTAGAATCAGAGTGAAGTTTTAACAAATAGTAAAATTTTAATGGCTGCTCACTAGATATGAATATTTCCTCTTTCCATTCTTGTTGACAGTAACAACTGCCTATAATGTTAAATAGTCTTGTCTTAATCTATTGTGCGAAATTGATCGTGTAAAGTGTTGAAAAGTCATATGTTTCTATGATGTTAATTGATTGATATGAGAAAGGTTCTGGGATTTCAGATTCATTAGAGTTGTTTAGAATCCACATTTGATTTACACCACTTTTGGCATATGTAGTTTTACAATACGTCTGAAGGAGTAAAGACAGGATTTACTAGATCTAGCAATGTATCTTTGTTTGTAAGGGTTTATGTGAAGTTTTAGAATCCAGTATAGGTACAGTAATTCATATTCGTCTGTCCAATTGAATTAAATGTGTTTTAAACTGAAGCATGATTTTGAAGAATTTCATCTTTTGAAAGAGCACTAGGAGTTTAAGTACGATTATCAAATGTGGAGTTAATACCAAGTTCGTTTAAAATGCAGTTGTAGTAATGAGCCTTACAGACAAATACAATATTGTTATAAGCTTTGCCAGCTGGAACCAAAACATATTCCTCTTGTAGTCTATATAATTCTTTGATCACTTTTGGTTTACGAAACACAGAAGGATAGATGGTACGCACTTTGGTATATAAGTTTACTTCAGTGGATGAATTTAGACAAAAATGGGAATTTCACAATTGGTGAGATTTCCAAGTTGTTCATCAAGGAAATTTTAAGCCTTACTCCTCCATGGCACATGATCCTAACTTTGCATTTGTCGGTGGTCTATAGCTATGTTGCCCTACTCTCGACTTTGTATATATGCTTTTGGGGGGATTGTGATTACGTTTAACACGATGTTAACTTCGCCAATTTATAATTTACCTTTAAAGGGGCATGGACACGTTTTGAACTAAAAATGTTCAAATTTTAGATTACCAATTTTAATGTTTACAATGCTTGACTATGGTACATTGTGTATTTCTAATGGTCAGGAAAAATGTTAACGTCACAAAAACTTACAACACTTACAATTCTTTGTTATGTAAACAAGGCCCGATCCATAATTTTGCTTACATATATTGAATATGCTACTATTTAAAGCAATTTTTTTTCAAATTAGAAGTTCATTCTAAAAACAATTATACAGTGTCTAGTGTTTCTCACATCTTATTGTGTTTGAAACATGATATTTTCTACGAAGCAATCTTTTTGTAAACATAAACAAGTCTCGAGCCTGGTTTACATAGCGAAGATTTGTGAGTGCTGTACTTTACTTGTAACTCAAAAACTGACTTTCAAATTTTTGCTGACCACTAGAAATAACTTGATTAAGCATTTTAAACATCAAAATTGGCAATCTAAGATTTGAACGTTTTTAGTTCAAAACGTGTCCATGTCCCTTTAATATTTATGAAAGTATCAGTTTTGACTATCTCATGATGAGAAAACAGCGTCACCTCATTATAGGAGTATGAATCATAGATTTCCAAGCGAGCAAAGTGAATTTAGGGATACCTGACAGAGATGATGCAGTCTATGTGAATCTAGAAACATTGAAACTGAATTTCACTCATCTTATCGAATGTAACTTAAAAAATCTGAACGAAAGAAAATGTTACCTAAATCTTATATTGAGGTAAAACCTTTTGTGATTGTTTCGCATTTATACATTTAATTGAACATAGATGTTAACGGCAAACCAACTCAACTATATGAAAAACTTAATGATTTCAGCTTCTCGTCCGTTAACTTCCCGTATTTATGAAAGCAATATTTCCATTATCACCTGTATTAGTTTGCCATCATTAAGTTGATTGGAGTGTAAAATTTTAAGATGATATCATTTTATAAATGGTTCGAATTTTAATGATTACGCAAATCGATTACATATACTGTATACAATTTGATCTCTCTTAAATTGATATACATGTTAAACTTGCTGATGAATGATACAATATTTGAAAAGAAAATCATAATTTTGTAAATGTAATACTTTGTAGTTAATGCTAATCAATCAGCTACAAAATTCTACCCAACTTACAAATACCGACCTGTCGTTCCGGAGGTGTATATGTAACACACTGGGTTCTGCAAAGTAACTTTCTCACGCGCTGATTTGCAGACCGGAACCGGAAGTGATTGCATTAATAGCGTATCAAAAGAAATAACTCTTTCTGGCAATGAATCAATCGATACTCCGGAAACACAGATCGCAAGGTCCTCTGGAAGTTTGTCCCAAACATTCCTGATTGTTTCTAGAAGCTCATGGCCTGTAATATATAAGACATTATGTTAAAATATCACTTGTGTCTTTTAGATCTATCATTATTTTCCTTAAAACCTGGCTGGATTTTCTTTTTATCAATAACACCTTATTAGTGTTTATAAGATATGAATTTTAACAACATTAATTTAGCTAGATTTGGGCCAATGCAAAATGTCGACATTTTTTATCAGACTTTGTTCTCAGTGAATCTTTGGAAGATGTTCAATGTGTGGATTCGTGCGCGCATATTTCTGTCCATAAGCAAACATACTTTATGGCTTAAGATGAAACTGTGTCAAAATCTAGCGAACCATACTCCCTAAACGGCGAGGGGTTTAATACAGCGAATATTAGGTTAAATAATAATTTATCTTTGAATACTTAATTATCGGAAGTTATCCAAACAACATTAAAACTATCTTGCAGATTGTCTGCAAAGAACAACTTGATAACATGAATTGGTGCATGTGGAGGCAGCATCATAGAGGTTTAAGATGTCGGCGGCGAAGAGAACTGTCCATTCTGCATGGTCGTGCTAAATAGGCCAAATACTGCTATAAGAACTGAAAAATGCATTGATCAATTTTCCTTCTTGAACAAGGTAGAGCGAGTATGACGCTGGATTTTTTTTTTTTGTTTTTTTTATTTTTTTTTTTTTCTAACATGCTAATGAACATGTTTCTGCCTGATTTGAGAGTTTGGTTATATGAGGAAATTGATGGGAAGAATGGTAGGACAGGAGAATTAGGAAGGGTAGTAGGTAGATATCTATAGTTCTCGTCTGGGATCGAGGGCTCACATCTAGTATCGTAGTATCTATAGTTCTTGCCTGGGTCGAGGGTCACACTCTAGTATGTAGATATCCTATATATCTGCCTGGAGTCGAGGCCGGGGTTCGAGGGTCAACACTCTAAGTATGGATGAAATCTATAGTTCTGCCGGGGGACGAGGGCGGCACACTAGCTAATGCAATGATATCTATACGTTTGTTCTGGTTAGAGGTCACACACTAGATGTATGATAGCTAATAGTTCTTGTCTAGTTGAGGGTTCACACTCTAGATCATGTATGATATCTATAGTTCTGTAAAACTAGTTAGAGGTCACACACTAGTATGTATGATATCGATAGTCTCTGTCTAGTTAGAGGGTCACACAACTCAGTAATGCATGATATCTTACGTTCTGTTCCTGGTTAAGGAAGTGGTCACACACTAGTATGATTGATATCTAATCAGTTCTGATCTAGTTAGAGTGGTCACACTCTAGTATGTATATGATTCTATTAGTTCCTGTCTAGTTTAGAGTCACACACTAGTATGTATGATATCTAATAGTTCTGTCTAGTTAGAGGGTACACACCACTAGTATGCTGATATCTATAGTTCTGTCTAGTTAGGGCACACATAGTATGCAATGCATATCTATAGTCTGTGCTCTGGTTAGAGGGTCACACCTAGTACTGCATGATCATCTATAGTTTGCGTCTAGTTAGAGGGTACACTCTAGTAATGGCATGATATCTATAGTTCTGTCCTGGTTAGCGAGGGTCACACACTAGTATGAGCATGAAATCTATATTCTGTCATAGTTAGAGGGTCACACTCTAGTATGCATGATATCTATAGTTCTGTCTGGTTAGAGGTCACACTCTAGTAGTGCATGTATATCTAGAATAGTTTCTGTCTGGGTTTGAGGGTCACACTCTAGTATGTATGATATCTATAGTTCTGTCTAGTTAGAGGGTCACACTCTAGTATGTATGATATCTATAGTTCTGTCTGGTTAGAGGGTCACACACTAGTATGTATGATATCTATGAGTTCTGTCTAGCTTAGTGGTTCACACACTAGTATGCATCGATATCTATATTCTGGTCTGGTTAGAGGGTCACACACTAGTATTTTGTATGCATATCTATAGTTCTGTCTAGTTAGAGTGTCACACACTTAGTATGCATGATATCTATAGTTCTGTCTTGTTAGAGGGTCACACACTAGTTGTTAGAATATCTATAGTTCTGTCTAGTTAGAGGGTACACTCTAGTATGCTATGATATCTATATTTCTTATGTCTGGTTAGAGGGTCACACTCTAGTATGTATTGATATCTTTATTAGTCGTTGTGATATGACGACTGATCGTGGTGAGCTAGTGTATGATATCTATAGTTCTGTCTGGTTAGAGTCCACACTCCTAGTATGTATATATCTATAGTTCTGTCTAGTTAGAGGGTCACACTCGTAAGTATGTATGATATCTATAGTTCTGTCTGGTTAGAGGTCACACTCTTTGAAGAGAAGGATGTGGAATCATGTTCTATCATATATACAAATATACTGAAGCAGTATGTTATTATCACATGTGCATTAATTTGATAAGAAGGAGCATGGTCTGTGTAAGATCAAGTGTAAATATGATATTGAAGGAAGATTACTGACAACTAAGTTAATGTCAAAGGGGGTTCAAGAATCTCGTTTAAATTAAGATTTCACAAGTGTTATAAACAGACGCAGACGCAACCTGTCATTGGATGAAATGCTCTTCTATATGTTTTAATATCTGATTGTTAGACCATTATTTACATATAATGATATTTGTCTATGGGATTACTCCGTTTATCCAAAACAAAGACCCCATTGATAAAAATAGATTTTGACAAGCATGAAAATGACAAGGGAGTTATTCACCTACCTATATCTACACACCCAATCTCCTTCAGGGCTCAACATTAACTTAAATTTCCACTTGTCCATCGGATAAGTTGCCCACCAATAATACTTGTTTCGAATGTATATTTTACTTGTCCGACTCTGAACAAGAAACTAAAACAAAATTCAATGATTTATTGTGAACTTTTTTTTTTCAAGACTGCAATAATTTACACATGTTTGTCAGCGCACGTGCTATTCATTGCTACGAATAACTTTGACAAACATTACACTTCACTTGACACCTGCCATGGGCTACTCGAAGGGCCACAGGTACTAACTTTCTAGATCGCCTTCGTACATTACTATTCCAGGAAAATCGGATCTTCCAGCTCTCTTGAAATAACCATCCTCTTTATATTCTCATACTTTGACTACATCTCACTAGTATGAAGACCAGTTTACATCAGGGTTATATTGTGTATTTGAACTTTGTAATGAACAAAGACTTGCTGCAGTTCTACGAACAACAACATAATTTCCAGGTCAAGTTGTAAAGTATTCTAAAAATATAACAAGTACACGCTTAAAGAATTAGTTGTCAGATCACGTCCGATCGGCACAAGTGCATTGTGGAGATTTGAATTTCCGATTAGCAAATTAACTGGTCACGGACAATCGAGAAAACGTTAATGTTGAGCCCTGAATTTCCTTCCTTCCTTTCCTTCCAATGTAACTGAAACAGGTTTGTTGCCTCTGCTGAGGATCGAACCCGGGACCTCATGCAACAACAGATCCAGTGCTCTAGCCGATCGAGCTAAAGGGTAACCCACTAGCCAAAGCAAGTATCGAAGGCCTGTATCTCACAACTACCACATTTTCCTTACCTACCTAACCTACCTATCTACCATACCTACCTTCTTCCTACCTACCTGGCGGTTCCATCTTTCAACATTATGCATTTTCTGTGCTTTAATTATAGATGTCCTGACATTTTTTCTGGATTTACAAAGTTTATACACTGTAACATGTAAATATAGACATTGTATATAGAATTTTTCTTCCTCCCGTTGGTACATGCATGTACCTGCAGTTTATATAATAAAATTTTCATTTTGGTGTACAAATGGTGGGCCAGAGAGAACGTTCTAGCCGCCCATGGCGCGGAGGTGTAGGCGGTTGCTAATTCTGGCTATGGAGAACGTGTTTTATCCCAGCTCTTGTGACGGACATTCAAAACAATCTACACAACCAGGAAAACGCAAATGACGTAGTTACTCGTCGACATACTATCAAAGCGGTTCCTTATAGACATGTTCGAGGAAAACTTCTTCGTCTTCACCCTGAGAGAACTTTCATCATGTTCGAGGACAAGAAATACACGTACGGAATGATCGACGCCATGGCGAACAGAGTTGCAAATGTGGTGTCTCGCTGGAATCCTGAATGTGGGCGATGCTGTTGCCATTATGATTTATAATTCCCCAGAATTTCTCTGACCTTTCTTGGTGTGATTGACTTCTTAAGAAATATGATACATGAGTGCCCTAATGTAGAACTGTTTAAGCTGTTATTAGGTTGACGCCGTACTCTTCTTGATAGGATTTATAATTATACATGTATATAAAACAGTTTTGGAAGAAAGTATCATTTAAGGCCGTGAATTACTCGGGCAATTTTGGAAAACTCTGCCTTCTCTTCTGCCAAACATAATTCTCTATAACTTTAAAAATTTTAACGTGAAGGTTTATCTGGTAAGACACCGGAGTTTTCATTGATGTCTGTCGCGTTAATTTTAGATTTGATAAATCAGCATGACGTTATCATAACATTGTTTCACATTACATACGTATCTTTTGCTTCTTTCATGTGTACAACACATTTCTTTCTCTAAAAGGAAATCTGGAATTTAAATCTCAGCAATATTGATATGCTACCAAAACGGTTCTGTTAACTATGAGTAAGAATCTTCTTCAGCGATAAGCGACAGTTTCGTTGTTAATCAAATAAAAACATAAATATTTTTCTTAATATCAGGCTTTTGAAACTGGGTATAGCTGGCACCTTTATTAACTACCACCTACAAGAGGAGCCATTAATACCTCTCTCACTGCTAGTCAGTCCAAGCATCTCATAGTGGGCAAAGGTTGGTATGTTGAGTGAAGTCTAATTTTACTGGACTCAAAGGTCTGCACTGCAATTTCTGACATCCATCCTTCCCTTCCTCCCCATTCCCACCCATCCACAGTCACACCCATCCACAGTCACATCCATCCACAGTACACCCATCCACCAGTCACAGTCACACCCATCCACAGTCACAATCACCACCCATCCACAGTCACATCCATCCAGTCAAACACCCATCCACATCACAATCACACCCATCCACAGTCCACATCACCATCATCCACAGTCACACCATCACAGTCACAACCATCCCACAGTCACACCATCCACAGTCACACTCATCACAGTCACAGTCATCCACAATCACACCCATCCACAGTCACAGTCACACTCATCCACATCACACCCATCCACAGTCACAGTCACACTCATCCACAGTCACACCCATCCACAGTTCACACTCATCCACAGGTCACACCCATCCACAGTCACACTCATCCACAGTCACACCCATCCACAGTCACACCCATCCACAGTCACACCCATCCACCACAGTCACACTCATCCCAGTTCACAGGTCATCCACAGTCACACCCCATCCACAGATCACACACCCATCCACAATCACAGTCACACCCATCAGTCCAGCCCCCATCACAGTCCCACCCATCCACAGTCACAACCATCCACAGTCACAACAGTCACAACCCATCCACAGTCACAGTCACAACCCATCCAGTCACAGTCACACCCAGTCCACATCAGTCACAACCCCATCCACAGTCACAGTCTCACCCATACCACAGTCAGTTCACACCATCCCACAGTTCACATCAATCCACAGTCATAGTCCACACCCATCCACAGTCACAATCACACCCATCCACAGTCATCAATCACACCCTCCACAGTCACAGACCCACCACCATCCACAGTTACAGTCACAACCCATCCACAGTCACACCATCCACAATCCACACCAGCAATCCCACATTCACACCCATCCACAGTCACACCCAGTCACATCACACCATCCACCAGTCCACACCCATCCACAGTCACATTCCACCCCATCCACAGTCCACCCATCCCACAGTCTCACAGTCACAACCCATTACAGTCACAGTCCACCCATTCACATCACACCATCCACAGTACAGTCACACCCATCCACAGTCACAGTCACACACCCATCCACAAGTCACACCAGTTCCACACCTCAAGTCCACAACCATCCACAGTCACACCCATTCCACAGTCACAGTCACATCCATCCACAGTCACACCCATCCACAGTCACAGTCACACCATCCAGTCACAATCCCACCCATCCACAGTCACAGTCCACACCCATCCACAGTCACACCCATCCACAGTCAGTCACAAAACATCCACAGTCACAGTCACACCCATCCACAGTCACAATCACACCCATCCACAGTCACACCCATCCACAGTCCCACCCATCCACAGTCAAAGTCACACCCATCCACAGTCACACCCATCCACAGTCACAATCACAACCCATCCACAGTCACACCCATCCACAGTCACAGTCACACCCATCCACAGTCCCACCCATCCAACAGTCACAGTCACACCCATCCACAGTCCCCACCCATCCACAGTCACAGTCCCACCCATCCACCAGTCACACCCATCCACAGTCAGTTCACAACCATCCACAGTCAGTCACAACCATCCACAGTCACACCATCCACAGTCACACCACATCCACAGTCACAATCACACATCCATCCACCAGTCACACCCATCCACAGTCACACCCACCATCCAAACATTG
>CAJDSM010045179.1:210-11348 GCA_903981925.1 Ostrea lurida
CAACTTCGAACTTGGACCTGCATATGATTCTGTAACGATTCCATATAGCCAAATTTGAGTTGAATTGTGTGAACACGTTCTGCAGAGATAATGAACGGAAATGAAAAATTTTGGGTTTTTCTAATGTTCAAAGAGGGCTAACTCTGTTTCCAAAAATCATGTGGACCATGACCAACTTCGAACTTGACCTGCATATTCCTGTGAACGTAATCCAATACAAATTTGAGTTGAATGTGTGCAACCGGTGCAGAGATAATTGAAACGGAAAACAAATGATGACGGAATGACAGAATGACGGAATGACGGCACAGGGTAACACTAATATGCCCCCGGCCATTTTATGGCGGGGCGTAAAAATTATGAAAATTGGCACATCACAATAGATTTTTACAAAAAATTGTATTTGTGTTTTCAATGAAATATATAGTGGAAAATATATTGAAATGATGACTCACTTATGGCCAGGTACTGTGGGTACCTATAGAGGAGGATCAGAGTGAGCTTCTCGGTCACAATCGGTCCGGCGTTGTGAATGAATACTAATTCAGTAAAAATACACTAAGGAACTCATTAGGCAGAAAACGAAGCCAGATGAGTTGGACTTGAATTGCTGTTTTAAAAAGACAACAAATACGTGAAAGATCTGGAATTTAACACTAATAATCCTGATAAAAGTATGATTTAAAACACAAGTTTAGATCGAAAACAAATCTATATATCTAGAACAATTTCAAAACTTAATTTGGCTATTCTTGACGTTTTTCATTGAATCATTCATTGCACTGATTAAAGTCAATGATTCGATTGTTATATTTTATTTATTTATTCTATTTTTACTAGGCCTATATACCGATTAGTTTGATTAGAATGAAGGAAAAGTGTGTTCAAGTAAACATGCGGGTCACGTACCCACCCCCTTCTTTAACACACTTTGAGCAAGGGGAGATAACTTTTTTAATCAGTCTATTCTTTAACACCCCCCTTTTTTCCCATTGCAATCAATCTATCTGTTATATAGATATATCATTTTCTTAATCAAATCATGAATTCTAATTAAATAACCCTACTTTCAAAATGAACTCGTCCGAATACACGCATGACCTTTAAACTAACAAAGGAATGCATTTTATTCTTCGTCCACCAATCAAATTTCGCCATTTCTACGACTTTCAGCTGTTCGATACGCGGAATATTTCATAGTTTTACCCTGGAGTAACGTAGCAAAATAAAGAAAAATTCGGGAAAAATCAAATGAAAGTTTGACAAAGTAAGTAACGAAGGCATTAGTTAGATATCGGTCTAAAGAAGCAATGTACACTCTGATATTTCGATTTTGATGTCGATTTCTTGCAAGAAAATGTCTGCGATCAGTAGTTGTCAATGAACACGTTTAACAAACAAAGGGCAAATACTGATGCCATCCGAAGGAACCTCCATTCATTCATACGTTCACTATACACAGAATGTAATGTCATCTCTTTGTGTCTGAAATAACTTTTGTTTTCATCAAGATATTTAAAAATCCATTTTCTCTGAAAAGGTAAGAATTTAATGTTATCAATTTGTGGATGACAATTTATTTGGGTACGTCTCCGCGGATTCCTGGGGCAAGGTGTTCTATCTATACCATGTAAAAAGGTATGGAACACGTGCCTTAGATGTGAAACAAAATGCAAAAGGAAAAGGCAAATAAAAAAACCCAACCTAACTTCTAAAAAAAAAAAAAATAACCCCCAAGTATTAAATAATAAGGATAAGTCTTTGAATATTTTTTGTAAGACTGTTACTATATTTATTTATTTATTTTTTTAATTTCGTAATTAAATTGATTATTTACATGTAATATGTATAAACCTGAGTTGTTACTCATGCATGAGAACGTTTTGTTTCAATGGAGAAACAAAGTAAAGATTGAATGAAAAATAGCATGTTTTTGTGTGATTTGTCTACCGAATCTTCAAAAATACTATAAATAAAATGCAACCATGATGTTTTGCTAGATTGGCTTAATTAATAAACTTGTGCAAACATAAATTTATGATATATATGATGTTAAGCAATTTTAGAATTTTGATTTGTCAGTATGTAAAAATCATTATACATTTGAGTCTTGTTCAGTGGTTAAAAATTGTGTTAAATACGTACAGAGAGGGGTTCGTTTTGAGCTAAATCTTGTCATGTGATAATATTTTATGATTTTAAAAAAAATTCAAATTGACAATGAATATATAATATAACACTTAAAATTACTATTGGATAAAGTTTGTCACTTTATTATTGTGATTTGAAAAAGAATGTATTTCCTTTTCTTTTAAGCCATTAAAATGTATGTACACCCATGATTATTTAATTAGCTCATTGATCAGTTCTCCATGTTTTAATTAGTTTAATCTTGATAAAAGTGGGGGGGGGGGATTAAAAACAAACAAAAAATACCCCCCAAAACCCCCACATTTTGCATATACCATTTTACAGTAAGGAGTATAGTGCACAATATCGTTGATTTCCTTTGTTTTATGTAAACAGTGATGCAACGTGTATTGCCAAATGTTTTGAATCAGCCCAAATTGCAGGGTGAAATTCTGAGAAGCCTGAGCCAGAAGTGTAGGAGTTGACCCTGATCAGTGGGAGGAGGAAATCCCAGATTACACATGTGGTTTAATTAAATAATAAAACCAGTATTTGAGCTCTATACACTCGCTATGTTTTCCTCCCCGAAATTTGATTCTCTTCCCACTCTCACCTTTGAAATTTTTCTGCTGGTAGTTTAATAAATCTATTCCGTTCTATTCGGCAGTAACAGATGTAACATTGTGAATATAAGTGTATTAATTTATTTCTAAATTGATCTTATTTCAATATGGGGCAACTAGCTCTCGATACAATTTTTTTAAAAATTGGATATAAATATAGAATTATTAATTTAGCCGCCAGGGTGATTAGTAAAATGATGCCAGAAAAAAATGTTGACAAGTTTGCTTTTGAGGTTTAGATATGAAGTGATGAACAAATTTATGCACCTGTGCATTGCAATCTCATTACAATATTAAATGACGAAAAGACTATTTCAAATTATGATCAATCACTTCATATTAAATTTATGATTTATATCTGGACAGTTAAAAAGAAATACATTTATAGTGTTTGATCGTAACATTTAATCCCATCGACCATTCTGCCTCAAAGTACATGTATAACTGCACTGGATTGAAAATATTTATACAAATCATAATTATGCGAAAAAGCGTACGTCATAAGAAATGCATAAAATCTTTTCAATGAAAAAATGTTTTTTAGTGGACAGACAGAAAAAAAATTCTCTGATCCCACTGAGGGTACTTGAATTTTTATGATAACATATCTGTGCATTACATAATAATTATCGTTTTCTTTTTTTTCTTCCACTAAACAGACTTGACACCATGTGAAAGAAGCAGACATTTCAATTGGCCCACAACAAGTGGTGGAATTTCGTTATGTGCAGGTGTAGATGCAAATCATGACATCACACAAAGAAAAATATGATCACAACTACGAGGAAATCGACATCATAGGCAATGGAGCGTATGGGACCGTTTTCAAGGCCAAGGACCCCCGCAACGAGGGGAGCTGGGTGGCCATCAAACATATTAAGATACAGAACATAGAGGAAGGCATGCCAATGAGTGCCATCCGAGAAATTTCTCTTCTCAAGCAGTTGGAAAATTATGAACATCCAAACATTGTCAGGTACCCCTCACTATTTAGCAATAATAATAATTGCACCGAAAGCGCAGCTTCCACTTAGATACGTGGAACAGAATTACGTAGATGAATACATGCTACGCAGTCATAATACGTATGGAGGCATCGCAGTTTTCATCTCTTGATTTCATTAACTTCAAGTAGGTATATGTAGATGACAGTTGCGTGTGCGAATTCTAGTAACAAGGGCATCAAGAGCATCATTTGCCTTCAATGTCCTGGTAATTTCGAAAGATGAGGAGTCTGATAACGTTAATTTAGGCTCGTCCACGGAAATAATGCTGCGCTTCAGTATTGATTAGTTCAGCCCGGTATGAATTAAAATTTTAAGTCTATATTTGTGTGAAAATGAACAAAGGGCTTTGTAATATATTCATACATGTATATATAGAGCTGTTCTACAAAATGATGTGTCATCATTTGTCCTGATTCATGCCAACCATCAGCCCAGTAACGAGTGCTAGTTATCAGGTATATAACTATTGCATCACATAAAATATAAATTTGGCGTAGACAGCTTCCTATTTATTGTTCATTTTAGCAAATTACATGGAAAAAAAATTCTTGTCATAACGCATNGCATCACATAAAATATAAATTTGGCGTAGACGGCTTCCTATTTATTGTTCAGTTAAGCAAATTACATGAAAAAAAAATTCTTGTCATAGCTCATTTTGTCTGTGTGCTTGTTAGGAAAATGTACTGTAACAGCATTTAATTACTTATATAAACATTTAACTTAAGTGTACAGGTAATCTACAAATTGATAATGACTGAAGCATTTCTTGTCATTACACATTTTGTCTGTGTGTTTGTAAGGAAAGTGTACGGCGTTTTAATCGTTTAACTTAGTGTACAGGTAATTTACAAGTTGATAATGACAAGTCAGCAGAAGACAGGATATTGTAGGATGAGAGATCTCCTTAATGATAATTTGTGTAGGCTATATGTACTACAATATTAATTGTTTCGACTGAATAAGCGCTGAAGAGAAGTCTGCACATATAAGTGTTGATGACTATAAAAGCCTGAATCCACTAGATAAGGAAGGCCTCATCATCTGGCAGGAATTCTGCTGATTCAGAGATTCCTAACTAGTCTTTTCCTTGATGGAGAGAAAAAAATACATGTAGATTTATCAATTTTGGATACATCTTCGCTAGCCAAGGCAGACGATACATGATGTTTCTGAAAGAGAACCCCATGTATTAATTGTCACCCTTGGCTAGTGGAGATGTGGTGGATGGTACTATTTTTTCTTATAAAGTGAAATTCTTAGGTGTAGATTGAAAGAAAAGTTGATTTGGGTGATAACAAGTACATGTATATTCCCCTCTAAATGGGTGATCTATTATATCGTTGACAGAATTTTAATGCTAGAATCCCCCATGTGAATGTATTTCTGTTAAAACTATTATTATTTTAGCCCCTGGAATTGACAATTCATTTCATTGATGGAATTTTAAAGCTGTACTGCCCCCTTGTGAATGCATGTAAAACTATTATTTTGTAGCCCCAGGAATTGAAGATTCATATCATTGATGGAATTTTAAAGCTAGAATCCCATGTAAATGTTATATTCTTTCTAAGCCCCTGGAATTGAAGATTTGGGTCAGTTTTCATTTGTCTAATAGGTCAGTTTGTTTGACCTTGCCCATTGCTGTGACCTTCAAATCAGGGATAGTGCTTTTTAACTTATGCTGTGACCCACTTATTGAAATTTTTTGACATTGCTTATAATGTGTGAATTGTAGGATGGCTTAATTCCATATTTAGTTGAAAAGGTTTTTCCAACAGTGCCTTGTTTAGCAACCTTTCGCCCTTGACCTTTGACCCACATAATAAAAACTATGAGTGAGAGGGTTGCGATGGTGGTTGTGATATTTATGACAAGGCCTTAATTATTTTCTATGGCATGCGTAATCAAAAACCTAAAACTGTGTTGACTCCAGGGCGGTCATAGTTTTGGTCAGTAATTTTAATGTGTCCATTTACGATGTCACCAATATATTCCATTGTCTAGATATTCATTTTTTGAAACCCATGGGGTTAGATCCTTGATGTTGCATAAGAATATATACGTAATATCAGTCATATGACATTCTGATCAGCCTTTGATAAATTGACTCTGCACAAGTGAAAAATGCCATTGAATTGACATTTAATTTAATTATTTACATACAACATAATCAGATCAACTTTAAAAGAGCTGGGGAAATTCAAAGCAAGTTAGTATTTTGCTGAAAATATTGAAAAATTGTCATAGGGGAATTTTTTAGTTATTTTTTAAGGAAGGATGAATTATGAAATAGAACATTAAATTGTACCTCCTCCAACAAGATTGATAAAGATCTACATTTCTCCGACAAAATGTCCACAAAAATTCCTCGCTTAATTGCACTTATACAAAGTCATTATTTACACATGATTGACTCTGTAATTCTCATTGCCTTTGTCCATTAGTATTATGTCACTTTAAGGTCTTAGAATACTTAAGGCACCTGATTACGGTAGGATATTTCGTAGATCAAAACCTGGTAATGCGCTATTCGTGTTGGCAAAAGGAGCATTCTTATAAGCAGGTAGCTGAAAATTCATAGCAGTATAGTGACTGATGCTGAAAAAAAAATAACATTATATGCACTGCAGACTATAATGATTGTCATGAATGCAGTGTGTCCTTGTGATGTCACTAACATGAGATTTACCTTAACTATAAGGCTGTGAAGTTGTGAACAAATTTTGTTTTATCCACGTAATTAAACAACTTGGCCTATCTACAAAAATAGATGTGCAATTTTAATCTTAAAATCCTAATACAAGTGAGTTGTGTGTGTACAACAGATTTCCCCCCTCAGCGTGACCTCCTTTGTGTACTAAGTAACAAATTATTTCTTTGTCATCTTTCAAAGATCTTTTTGATCAAGGGCCGGTAGTGCGTCAGAACTTAGGAAAACTTGACATTTCTACACCAAGTAATATAATTAGTCGCTAAATTTACCATAAAAGTTTCCTAAATAGTCCCAACTAGCAGTGTTGATCTTCAAACACTTGCTTTGGTCTTTCTTTTTTGGAGATGTTTTGTCCCTGACCTTTGAACAGAGAGTGGTAAATTTTGGATGTTAAAAGTTTTTAAAAATTTAATACTAGAAACAAAAGTCTTGGATATTAAGCATTAATTATGTGAGTGAATTTGGTGAATCAACTTCAAAAAATGAATGTGGATGAACCACTTCAGTCTGGGGGTGAAGATAACGAACGGTGATCTATCTTGTAACTCAAGAATGTATGGAATTCTCAGTAGGCCAACAATACTAGAGGTGGATCAAGAGACCTTTTTAAGTTGAATGGATCTGAAATTGAATTCTAAAACTTGGGAGTGTACTGCAGTTAAAGAAATTAAAATATGTTGGCATTCGTAATATATCCACATATAACCAATTTCATTCAAGAAATGTTTAACAAAACAGGGCTATATATCCAAGTCTGCATAATAGAAGTCTGTTAAATAGGTGGTAGCAGACGTTTAAAAACCTGATCGATTTTGAGCTATTCAGAGACCTGATAATCTATGCAACAAATATGCGAGATATGCCAAGCTTTTATGTATGTAAGTAGGGTAGATTTGTTGACATTTGAGCTTAGATATACAGTTATGTTGGGTTGATCGTTAATATGCATTCATACACACACCTTATTGTTGTAAGGGTATGCCCAGACATTGTGGGAGGGTATATACTAGACTGATCCAAAGACAAAGTGGAAGATCCATGTTTAAAAACAAATGAAATGTGTACTTAGCATTATTATACCGGCCCTGCAAATGAAGTTTAGGGTATATGGTTCAGCCCCTGTCTGTCTATCCGTCTGTCCAAAATATGGTGTCCACAACTTCCTCCTCAAATGACTTGCAGAATTTTAATGAAACTTAGTTTAGTGATATATTACATAATGAAGATTTGCATATTGTCAAGAATTTCATCTCGGACAATTTATGTAGAAGGTCTATATGTCTAACTCTATCTGAACATTTTGACTTTTGCATTTTTCGCCAACGTATGCCTCAAAGGGTTGTCTGCAACTCCTCCTGAATGATTTGCAAGATTTTAATAAAATTTTGTGGAATGTTAGATTACATATTGGAGATGTGCATATTGTCAGGAATTTTATCCGGAACAATTTATGTAGAAAATATGAATGTTTGGACTTTGACATTTTTCACCAGCTTCAATGCTTTGTTCGTGACTCCTCCTGAACGATAATATATATACTAGATTACCAGTTGATTAGATTATTTTTGGTTTAATCTAAGGTTTAGTCTGTTTTGTTCATTATTATAGTGTGCCAGTAGCCTGCAAGGGGTTAATTTAGTCCCAAAAGGACAATTGCATCTACTGAGAGTTTTGATATAAAAGGGTTAAGGAAAATAACCTTTTTAAAACAATCAACATTAATGATCTTCTCATAGACTGTTAACTAGATTGATTTTACCAAAGTTGCATGCATATAATGTTTTAGAAAAATAAAGAAATGGCAGATCTGGTGTATAGATAGTGAACACGTTATGTATTTTATTGTGTAAACTTGTACAGACGTGTCAGGGAGTGATACCGATATGATATAGCTATAATATTAGCAAAGAAGGTGTGTACTGCTTGACCTCCATCCAGAAGATCTTTCAATGTCACCTTTTCTATGTATTGTTCCTGTGTAAATGTCAATGGACAATGAATTAATGTCGGCCAGTGATCAGGCTTATTGTGTCTATATAAATAAGATTAAGTAGACCTTACCAATGCAATTTTCTGCATTAGGCTCATTCCTGTGGATTTTTTTTTTATGCCTTGATCCTCACGAAATAGTTCACAGGGTCATTGCGTACGTGTTACTCCTTTCTATCCATCCTTCCTTGCATTATTCCTTCGTTTTCTGGACGTTCTGATTTTGCTGTGCTTATATTGACGATGACCTAATATTTGATCAGATGTACCTTATATTGAGTATTTTCTGAAGTCTCTGTGAAATTTATTTGATTTGATCATAAAAGGCAGTGTCATTATAACTCTGCACTTCCTATTACTGAGGTTGCATTATACAAATTAATTACCTGGTATATATATTTTGCTTTTAATATCTTTACTTATTGAATGGATAATTTGGTAGCCAATCTCTTCATGAATGTACGCGACACAGATATTGTGCGCAATGTGTGATTTTCTTGATAAAAATAGCATGATGCCTTCTCAAGACAATACATTATCATTTATGAATATAATACTCAATAATTGTAAGTATATTGTACAAACCAGCTTTGGCAATAATTCGAATGTTTATCATTTATAGACTGTTGGATGTGCGACATGCTCAACAAAGTCCCTCCGAGATTCGTCTGATGTTAGTGTTCGAATTCATTGATCAGGACTTATCCACGTACCTTCAACGCTGCCCGAGTCCGGGCCTCGGGCCTGAGAGGATCAGGGTAAGTATCCAAGGACGTGAAAGTACTCAGCAGGCCATACTGCTGAAGAAAATGGGAAAGGGAACATACAGAACATACAGCTTATTGCAATTGAATCCCTTGGAAATTTTGTCCGTACATTTGAACTTTGGTATCTCGAACTATTAGATATCTTGAATACCATGGATATGTCAAAATGATTTGGAAGTCCCAACCACTTATTCTTTAATTAAGTATATATTACTCTTGATATCTCGAATCTTCAGATATCTCGAACTTTTCTCTCAGTCCTATCGAGTTTGAGATAACGGGGTTTGACTGTAGTTGATTTAGATGTTAATTTAGGTAAATATATTTTTGGGTTTCATATAATGTTCTTCTGTATCTTTTATTTTTGACTCCTTCACAGCAGAAGGATGGGCACTTTGTCTCTTCCTGCACACAGCTTAATTGGCCCTCAATTCTGAATTGCATTATTAATGAAACCCTTTCCAGTGACACACTGTTGGTGAACACCCCCAAATTATCTGTCATGCCTCATATATTGTATTTTATAGGGAGAACATTATCTGAGTCACCTTTCCAAGAATAATGGTTTTTAGGGTTTTATTAATTCACATGGAATGCTCGAAGAGAGAATCTGATCAACGGGTCTACATACATGTACACGATCATGCATTACTGATCGAAGCAGAACTTTATAACTGCTTATTTAACCTAAAGTCTCACACTTTGCCTCATATATTGAATATTCTGCCTTTTATTGACTGGTTTAGGTATACACATATACAATTATTAAACAGGAGTTGAATTAGCAGCTCTGACAATATGTTGTAGAAAATACTAGTATTACAACTAGCCTTAAGTGGAAAAAAATATCACATATTCATGCATGAATTCATTCACTTTGAAGAATTAATGTCACCAAAGGGAAGAAGGTTAAGTCGGTGAATTAGCCAATTGCAAAGAGCAATTTGTACAAAAAACTAAATAGCAAGCAAATCATCGTCATATTAAGATATTCAAATAAACGATGCATGATTTCATTCATAAATTGTTGCGCAACATTTCCCAATTTATACACGTTTATATATAAAACGTAACAGTCTATGGGAAAATTGTGTAGATGCATGGCTGACTTGAATTCCATTCATACCAAGATCTGAGGTGTCAATCTGTTAATCAGGGACGCTCCTTCCCATTTTACATATTTTGATGGAAAACATATCCTTGGGTTATATATACATGTACATATAGGTACACCTTTAACGAAAGAGCTGCCATAGGTACAGACGGTGTGTTGACACTGAATATCAATAGTGCTCATTTATTTGAGATTGGTGGAAAAAAAAAAACCTATGAATGAAAAAGTGTAGGAAACGCTGTAATGTACACTGACGATCATGTTGATTGTAATAAACATACCTCCCAGGGCGTCCATTCATGGATTTTAGCAGTTTAGTGGAGTGATATTACAATTTCTCTTGCAAAGTGTTGTTTTCATTGCATAATACTTCATCGTCTACTGTGTAACCCAATGAAATTTTTTTAATTTTAATTGTCATTGATTTGAAAAGAGGAGATTTCATGATACTGCTATAAGAAAGGGACAAGTTATTTATAAATCACTGCTATAAGAAAGGGACAAGTTATTTATAAATAAACAAGTGAAATTAAACCTGCCCTAAAATGCGGATGCTTCCATTTTTGTCCCAGTATTGGCTACGAGAGATGACAATTAAGAGAATTATAGAATTAACGATAAATGCTGACATTTGCAATAATCACATCTAAATGTGTTAAAAAAGAATTTCTATATGTTATTTTACATTTATGAAAGTTTAAGAATGAAATTTTCTACTATTACATGAGTACTCAATTAGGCTAATTTTGCAGTTCAGCTATTATTTTGCAAGAACATAAAAATTATGTGTGT
>CAJDSM010045180.1:0-14440 GCA_903981925.1 Ostrea lurida
AATCGAAGATTCCGGGGGCATAAAAAAACTTTTAGTATTTTAATGAAGTGTGTATGCACAGCTGTCTGATACATGCTATTTTTAGATGGTGCTAGTAATCCTGAAATGGCATTATTTACCTGGTATGTACATTTTTTAACTATTATACAGCAAAAATAATCCTTACCATTGTGACACTGCCACTCTCTATGTAAATTATCAGCTGAATCCTCTAGTGGTGTTGCCATGGAAATATAATCAGACGTCATGAGTGTGCAGTTGTTAGTAGAGTTGTCAAAGTCGTAGCTGTGACAAACCGGACTGGTATAGTAATCCAGACAGGCCCTGTCACAGCGACTGAAGTTTCCATCCAGATCCACGGACTCTATCTGGAAACCTGGACTCAGTTTCTTTTTGTGGTATGTAATCCACTCCAAATCAAGCAATTCACAAGAATCTGAAATGAAGATGAAAGACTATCACGTCACAAAGCACTCTTCACAGTCTGCAAAGAAACTCACAAAGTGAAGAGCCCTTCAAATACTATAGTAATTTAAAAAATGAAATTGTTACAATCGCTTCAGAGAGAGTTTGATACTGTAAATTGTACTTTATACACCAAAATTCCTGCAAATTTCTTGTCAAGTATATTCAAGAAACATTAAAGGAGGGTGGAAATCTGCCCTGTAAAATGGTAAAAATTAAAGTGAATTTTCAACAATATTTTCTGCAAAAATGATAGCCCATGCATGATAGTTTATCAGGTGGTAAATTTAGGAGTTTTACATTGGTTATCTAGTTTTAATGCCCCAAACATCATGAAATATCATAAAATGCAAGAATTTGCTTAAAATCGCCAAATTTTTGTGATAAAAACGAAAATTTGTTATAGAGCACAGGCTTGGACCAATTAATTTTTGTCAGTTTAAATATGATGCCAGAAAGGTTTGAATTTTTATAACATCTTCTTGTCCAAGCCTGAGCTCTATAACGAATTTTCGTTCTTATCACAAAAATGTGGTGATTTTAAGCAAATTTTTGCATTTCATGATATTTCATGATGTTTGGGGCATTAAATTTTAGATACACCAATGTAAAATTTAAAAATTTTACCACCCTGATAAACATCATTGGTCTATCATTTTTGCAGAAAATAATTTCTTAAAAAAAAAAAGGCAGATTCCACCATTCGTGGGTCTACTCCTTAGATTCTATTGAATACATAATTTCCATTTCTGTATACACCTATTGAAAGCTGATAAAACTTTTGTCACAATAGTAAATAAAACAAGATGAAATTGTGAAATAATTATCGCAAAATATGAATTTCATCTACTGTTACATGTATTTCCTTTTCCAAATTTCTAGATTATTTTTTTACCATCATCCTGTTGCCATGTTGTGTGATTGAGGTTTGGATCACAGAACTCTCTGGAATTCTGTGGATTATACTCCCCGGGTTCATAGCAATTTCCATCAATCAAACAGGCCGTGGTCTGTAATAGAGAGCATTTACAACTATCATAAAACAATAAAAAAAATATTTTGCACTTTTTTATTCACAAATCCTCAATGAGGACAAGTTCCCGGTGAATTCTATTAGGAAGTCTTCATACATACATCCATTCATAAAGAATGTATTAAACACTGTTTAAAAAAATACTGCTCAAAAATGTTCTGGACATATTTTGTATGCAAATAAAAATACTCTCTATTGCTATTTGCTACACATATTTTGTGAATTTCAAAGCAATTTTTATAATTTGTCTAATCCGACGACCAGTACAGTACACTTGCACTATGATATACAATGACAATGATAACCCCAAAACCAAATGAAATGCCGATTTTAAAGAGAATAATGTAAAATTCTTATCCCATAAATCCAAGGTAAAATATTTACCTTCTGTACACAAGTGAGAGTGTTGATATTACAATCAAAACACAGAGAGTCATAGACCAGGAAGTAGGCGGGGCCACTGCTGCCACTCGCTTGATTGGCGCCATTGTTACTGATCTTCACCTCGTAACTTCCAATAGTGGGCGGAACACATTCCAGCTCATTAAATGTTACATATGTAGCTGGGACTAACTGTGTGCTGGTTTCGTCTACATTAAAACCAGTCTCATTTTGCTGTAAAAATAAAGTTGACACTGTGATGAAAATTGTTGATGCTGGATATATATGGTAATTTACAGTAAATCATATGCCTAAAGCAAAGTGCTGGGAACAAACAATTTTGTTTCATCATAAACAGAATTCGCTATATGCAACGAGTTCATAAAATGTTTTATAATGTCCAGGGAATGGAAATCATCTCGCTGTCGGCATGAACTCATTGTAAGCCTCTTCAATGTAACTGCGTTTTACTGTTCAAAACTTAATTCTACATTTTCAAATGTATAACAAAATGCTAAACTTTAAGAGTCACCATATTACACTGCAGCAATGAAATTTGAGGAAGCTAAACTACTTTGAACTGACTGTTAAGCCGGACAAGATGAGGCTATATTTAGACTAGATGCATTTTTGTACATTATATAACAATGGCGAGACACACCTCTAACTTCCTGAGTTGACAGTCCAGCATGCGGCTATTTTCTGTGTTATTATTGTAGATGGTAATAAGGTTACATGGGCTGGTTCTCAAGTCGCACAGACCATTATTACCCAGATAGAACAAGTTAGGAGGAGTCGACTTCTCCACAAAACAGTCCAAGCCAGCTCTGTCACTGTTACAATTACAGGTCCCTGTAAACAGATCGAGTTATATCAGTGTTACAATTACAGGTTCCTGTAAAAAGAGTTATATCTGTCAGTGTTATAATTACACGTTCCTGTAAACAGATCGAGTTATATCTGTCAGTGTTATAATTACACGTTCCTGTAAACAGATCGAGTTATATCTGTCAGTGTTATAATTACACGTTCCTGTAAACAGATCGAGTTATATCTGTCAGTGTTATAATTACACGTTCCTGTAAACAGATCGAGTTATATCTGTCAGTGTTATAATTACACGTTCCTGTAAACAGATCGAGTTATATCTGTCAGTGTTATAATTACACGTTCCTGTAAACAGATCGAGTTATATCTGTCAGTGTTATAATTACACGTTCCTGTAAACAGAGTTATATCTGTCACTGTTACAATTACACGTTCCTGTAAAAAGTTATATCTGACAGTGTTACAATTACAGGTTCCTGTAACAAGTTATCTCTTACCGTGTTACAATTACAGATTCCTGTAAAGTTATATCTGGCAGTGTTACAATTACAAGTTCCTGTACAGAGAGTTATATCTGTCACTGTTACAATTACAGGTTCCTGTAACAAGTTATCTCTTACCGTGTTACAATTACAGATTCCTGTAAAGTTATATCTGGCAGTGTTACAATTACAAGTTCCTGTACAGAGAGTTATATCTGTCACTGTTACAATTACAGGTTCCTGTAACAAGTTATCTCTTACCGTGTTACAATTACAGATTCCTGTAAAGTTATATCTGTCAGTGTTACAATTACAAGTTCCCTGTAAAGAGAGTTATATCTGTCAGTGTACAATTACAGGTCCTGTAAAAGATTATATCTGTCAGTTAAATTACACATTACAGGTTCCTGCACTATGAAATTACCTCTGCTACACACGTTAAGAAAATAACTCACTGTTTTCACAGGTCCCTGCACTGCTACACTCTGCTACACACAGCTTTGAAATGACATTATATGGAGGACTGGGCTTTGGTTCTCCTGCATCTGTTGTCCAGAGACTGATGTTGTATGTCAGGTGTATCTCACACATCTCCTTAATATTCTCCACCGCCGTCATACCCCAGCGACTGTCATCAGTTATCTACAACAGAAATTTTAGAAGGGTAACATAAGCTTTTATATTCATAATTTTTATTCATATGAACTCTCTCACCATAAAAGATTTATTTGTTTGATATCTCTTTTAAGAAATTTTCACTCATACTGAGATGTCACCAGTTGTAGGTAAAAGTACCACAAAATTAGACCCATCTTAGAGCTCAGGGGCGTAATAGTAAGGATTCTTTGATGTGCCAATGCCTGCTGCAACATGTGACCCCCGATTTCAAGGTTTAAACTCTTTAATTCTCATGAATAGCGGATGATTTTGATAGAATGTCAATGATAATGCATTGTTGGTAAATGTTTAAGGAACAGAAAATGCAATCTATATGATCTACCAAGATCAATAGCTCTGACATGGAGTATCACCAACTTTTTCATAGTTTTATTTTCTCAAGAAGAATATGTTTTGATTTTCTAATTTGTTCACATCCACATGAGATTTGGGGTGAATGATACATTAAAAAATTGAGTACCATTCATGAGATTACAACAGAATGCCCCTGTTTGATGGATGTAAAAAGTTGTTATATGGATGTTAGAGAGCAGATTTATCTAACCTGAATATCCTCCACACAACTTTCTGTGGCAGTCACATCATCCACCCCGGGGATGTCTTTACAGGCCTGGGCTGCAGTGGATTCCCCGACAAAGGCACCACAGATAATTCTGACAATTGTCTCCGACATTCCACTCCTGGTCGGCCAGCCAAACACCTGTGTGGATTACATATATAATCATGGAATTTTCCAATCCTATGTAAATATACGATCATTATCGAATAGAATCTCTTATAGAAATGGTCAGCTCAAAGAGAGAAACTATCCACCTCTGGAACCTCACTGGGTGTGTACTCAAAGTCAGGGTACTGGTAAGTCAGCTGGGCTAGCTCTTTATTGCACTTGGTGGGGAACAGTGATTTCTGCAGCAGGGAACTGGTGATGTCCTCAGAACCTACAGTTATAACATCAACTCAAATCACTGGTATTCACAAACTGAATTGATCATTCATCTGAGAAAACAAACTGCAAATTGAATATAAAATATGTAATATGATTCAGGTGTTTTGTGTTTAAAGAAAACGTTAACTTTNTATGATTCAGGTGTTTTGTGTTTAAAGAAAATGTTAACTTTTTTCTAAGGATGTCAAAATTAATTGCAGAGAAACCAGTTTAGGTGTCAGTCTGTCGGTATAATGCCAATTCAATGGAGTGTCAGTTGTCGCGTGTGCAGGTTTCGGGAGGCAGAAAGCATTTACAGCGCGGATACTACAGTGAAGACTGGGACCTCAGTACTGGTACTGCACAAAAAAGTAGTGACTTATCAAACACAAAGAATGGTGTAGAAATCTACAACCTACTATACCTGTTAGAATTGCCAAATAAAAAAAATTTCTGTATTACTCATGGAAGCCTTTTTAACGATTGGGAAATCATTCTCATATTTTGTTAGAAATCCCCCCCCCATTTTTTGGTTTTTCCCAATTTTTTTCTTAAAGGGGAAAGGATTGAATGGAATCGTCTTGTTCAAGCTATGAGGGATATTTCACCCCGGACAATGACCTGACTATTTTGTTATGACGTGTTGGAGTCTAAGACTGCCCAGGACGTGTGAGTTGAACCAGCATGTCGATTGCCATCAAAATTTTCACAGAGAGGGATATGTGTTCTCTCTGAGGCGCAATGAAAGTGACGAAGCCAAGGAACCTTCCAGGGCTCCCAGGCTGGGAATATCACTCCTTCTCATGTTCAAGAAGGTCAGAAATCCACATCATTCTTCACAAACCTTCACTGTTCTTTTAGATTTTATTAGTTTTGGATTTCACCACAGAGTATTTTGACTTGCTGAAATTTAAATTAATGATTGACAACATTGATAACAAAGGATTCCTCCTATCGATAAATCATGTCGTAAATTTGCTGATTGGTAGTTTCTATTACTTGTCCCCTTTTTAAATTTTCACCATTTTTGGATAAATTATAAAATTTCAGGCTTGAAATGTAATAACATACAACCAACGCTAGGCTGTAAATATCGACTTGATGTTAAATGCTGTGTATGTTTTTGACTTCAAGAACAAACAGTCCACAGTGACTGCTGCGGAAGTTGAAGCTGAGGCTACAATGGGTCCAGGTCAAGACGAGAGTCACATGTGACTTTGACCGATTAGAGAGCACAAGAGGGTTGAATTATTACATCCTGTGGAGGTGGATTGGAAGATATTTGTACGAAGATACCAATGTCACGATCAAAAAATTCGTCCAATCTGGCAAACAGGCATTTCAAGATGGAACAAAGGTCAGCCATTTAAATAGAGGGATGATTTGCTTAGTGTTTGTTTGCAGCAAATTCATATAAAATTGAACTGAATTTAGAATGAGAATTCAATAGTGGTTCTATTACTGTTACATTAGGGCATTTTTGCAAACAAGCCTGCAAGGTATATACATGTAATGTTTGGAGATATCTATCAGAAAGGTGAGGAGCACTTTGTTGCATAAAGCTGTACAGTGTTTTTTGCTGTTTATAGATATCCTGCTCAGTGATGCCTGTTACAATGATTCCTGTTGCCTCCACCAGAGGAAAACTAGTCACCTCTCCGGAATATAAGCCACTTTAAAGGCGAGTTTGACTAAATTTAAAAAGAAGTTCCCAAAATTGTCATTACCTAATTAATGTCAATTGTGCTCAAATAGACTTCAAATTTTTTGTTCATTGTAATGTACATTGATTTCTTGATGTCAAACTGGGTTTGATATAATTGATTTTTTTGATTTTGTTTTACATTGGTGTGAATATTTATCTATTAACTACAGCATTATGGTAGAGAAACACTTGATCTCCCAGAAGGAGCCGATAATACCAGAAATTACGAGATTACCCGAACAGCTCCGCCCTATGTCCTTGTAGAAAACTTATCTCTGAGTGCCCAAGGACAACTGTAGTATTGAACTGACACCAAAACTCCACTGGACAACAGTGAGCTCATGTGCCCGGAGGGAAGTTATCAACAGACGCTGTTCAAAATGTATCTAAGGTACGCTCCAAAAAGTTATCAAACAGATGTCTGTCAAATGTTATCTCAAGGTACGCCTCCAAAAAAGTTCTTCAAAACAGATGGCTGTCAAAATGTATCTCAAGGTATGCCTCCAAAAAAGTTTTCAAACAGATGGCTGTCAAAATGTATCTTAAGGTACAATGTCCCAAAAATCCAGGGAGCAGCTATAGCAAAAATTTAGTCATGTGACAAAAGTTGATAGTAATCAAATATGTCAGTTGAACCCGGTATCTTGAACACTGAATATATCAAATACCGATTTTTGTTGAGAGTTATCTTTGAATTCAGGGATTATTTGTAAAGTTTTCTCAGTCTCGTCGAGTTCGAGATAAAAAGGTTTGACTGTATTGCTAAATCTAAAATTATTTTTTCATCCTCGTTCTATGAAGAGTTATTTCTATGATTTCTGAAAATAAGTTTGAATTTATAATGTAGTACTATTATTGTAATTTGTATAATGGCCTTGGTTAGTCTTGTGTTTAGTTAATTGCAATGGTACTGAGTGTCGATTCCAGATTGTTCCAAGATTTCTCCCTTCTTTTGCGCTTCAGATGACTTGTAATGTTATAATACATATCAGGAACTATCAAAATATGCTAACTCTGAAACAGACATGGATAAATCCCAAATTTTTTGTTTTTTGGTGGAAATGAGAATTTGGATGTGAAATGTCACGAAAAAATATACATTATCTCAGAAACATCACATATTGGTTGAAATGATGTTGAAAGAGTTTGACTTGTGTGTGTTTAGTCTGATGACCAGAATCCCCAGTCTGCTCTACGAAGATCACCAATGACAACTGGAGGTGGGGCTCGGTAGGTTGGAGCTGAGGGCGACGGTGGACAACAAGTATGACGGCGATCACGTCAGAGAGATGGACCCTGATTGGCTGATACGTACATCCATTGAAACGGACAATAGAGAAGAAAGAAAAATGTCACCACAGAAATCTGTGAAGGTTTGGTTTGTAAGAAATGTCACCAAGAAATCTGTGAAGGTTTTTTAGGTCACCTGAGTAAACTCAGTGACCTCTTGCAATTGGTCTTCATCGTCGTCGTGCGACGTCGTCGTCCGTCGTCGTCGTCGTTAACTAATTGAACATTTGTAACTTTCTTCTTCATAACCACCAGTCCAATTCTTTTCAAATTTGGTATGAGCATCTTGGGACAGGGGCACATAAATTGAAAATTTCAGGTCTCTTGCACCCCTGGGCCTGGTGGGGGTGGGGGCAAAAACTGCCCAAAAGTGACCAATTTCAAAAATCTTCTTTCTTAACAACGCAATTGTCTGAGAGAAACCAAAATGCATAGTGATGTAGAGCAGGAAGGCCTCTACCAAAAATTGTAAACATTTGGTGATTCCCGGGGTAGGGGTTTCTGACCCAGGGTGGGCGCCAAACTTGGGTACATTGTGTAAAACCATTTGAAAAAGCATCTTTCTTTAATGCTTTGAATTAATGTTTGAAACTAAATGAATATTGAATGAATTGGAGCCTTTTATCAAAAAATTGTAAATTTCATGATCCTAGGGTAGGGGTTTGTTTTGGAGTGGGGCCAAAATGGTCATTGATGAAATGTTGTTAACAATTTGAACATGTTTTAACTTCTCTTCATAAACACCAGCCAATTTCTTTTCAAATTTTTTGGTCATGAAGCATCTTTGGACCAAGGGGCATGTAAATTGTAAATTTCAGGGTCTCTTGCGACCCCGGGGCTGGGGGTGGCAAAAACTGCCCAAAAAGTGACCAATTTCAAAAAATCTCTTAACAACCGCAACATGTCTGAGAGAAAACCAAATGCATAGTGATGTAGACAGAAGGCCTCTACCAAATTGTAAAATTTGGTTTTGATTCCCGGGGTAGGGGTTCTGACCCCAGGGCTGGGGCCAACTTGGTACATAGTGATTAAACACATTTTGAAAAGCATCTTCTTAATGCTATTGATATTAATGTGAAAAACTAAATGAATATTTTGAATGAATTGGGGCCTTTTATCAAAATTGTAAATTTCATGATCCGTAGAGGTAGGGGTTTTTGGTATTGGGAGTGGGCCAAAATGGTCATTTGATGAATGTTTAACAATGAACATTTTTTAACTTCTTCTTCATTTAAAAACCCCCCACCAGTCCATTCTTTTGAAATCTGGCATGAAGCGATTTTTGGGACAAGGGCACATAAATGTAAATTTCAGTCTCTTTGCACCCCTGGTGGCCTTGGGTGGGGGCAAAAAACTGCCCAAAAGTGACCAATTTTCAAAAATCTTCTTAAACAACCGGCAACATGTTCTGAGAGAAACCCCAAATGCAGAGTATGTAGGAGCAGGAAGGCCTCCACCAAAATTGTAATTGGTGATCCCCGGGTAGGGGTTCTGACCCCAGGCGGGCCAAAGCTTTGGTACATAGTGTTATATGTAAACATTTGAAAACCATCTTCTTTATTGCTATTGATGATTAATATGAAACTAAATGAAATATTTTGATGAATAGGGAAGCCTTTTAATCAAAGTTGTAAAATTTTCATGATCCTAGGGTTAGGGGTTCTGACCTGGGGGGGGGGGGGGGGGAAATTTGACATGTGTTGAATGTACAAACATTTTTGAAAAAACATCTTTAATGCTAATTATATTAATGTGAAAGAACAGTAAATGAATATTTGGAATTGAGAAGGGGAGTCTTTTTAACATAATTTTACCCCCTGCAACAAGTTGGGGGGGGGGGGGGGGGGTGTTCTGGAATCAGGTTGTCTGTGCAGTCCTCTGTAGACAAATGGTTCCCAGGACTTTTAGTGTTAACCTTTCCACCTAGAATTACCATATCATGCATATGGTCTTACCCATGGGGGAACCAAGTGTTTTCCTAATGATATTGGGAGTCAAAAGTGCAACTGATCCAAGCACACTGGACATCGAAATAGCGATATTGTGTCTGGGCTCAAGAGCACTTATCCAGTATCTACCTAGAGTCACATATATCGTACATTTTGGGCTACTCATGCGGACAGATATATTCCCTTTTGAATTGGGTCCAAGGTCAAGTGCACTGGATCAAAGTAGCAATAGTTGGTTTCGGCTATCCAGAGATTATTCTTTCTACCTAGATTCACATATATCATAATATTGTACTTACTCAAAGAGCGAAGTGTTTCTTTATTGAATTTGGGGTTTAAAAAGGTCAAAGGTCAAGCCTCACTGGACATTGAAGTTTAGCAATATGGTTTTCATTTAAAAGTCTTGAACAATCGTTTGAGAGATTGAAATGATAATTTTTTGTGGTATATGAATAGGAATCATATGCTATATTGAAAGATATTAACATGTGAATTAAAATACTCTGGTATTAGACTTGCAGAAATTGCAAATTGAGACGCCCTGTTGGTATTGCTATGATTACTCAGGTGGACCGTTAAGGCCCGTGGCCTCTGTTTGGTAAAGGAAAGTCACCAAGAAATTTATGAATTTGTTTTGTAAGAATTTGTATCAAAGTAGTGTGTTTGTTTTTTATTGTATGGGAATTATAGTGGTACCAATTATTGTTCATTGATAAAATACTTTGGAAAGTAAAGCAAATTTGTTATTTTTTGTTATATGATTGATAGGTTGAATGTGGTGGGAACCCCGGGGGTACAGAAAAGGCTGGTATATTCTGTTAATGACCTCATATTCACCACATTTGATAGCAGGTATCGATGTTCATACATGTCATCTGTAATATACAGGATAATAATACTACATTGAAATTTCATGTTTATAATTGGTCTTCCACAAGGGATACATGATTGTGTTTTGTGAACAGTTGCTTGTACTTCAGAAATGGTAATCAAGTGGATCACTGGTATATACCAGTCACTCAAATTCAACAATACTGTATATAATTTTGTTTGGAGAATAATGACATTGCTCTGCCTACAATACTATATATATTTGATTTGGAGAATTTATGTGATGTGCTCTGAATAACTACTGAATTTCATTCCACTTAACTCAAAATATTCCAGATACTTCAACAAATTACTTTTGAGGTGTGAATACGTTCTTGTATCGACCATAAAGGACATTCCGTACGAAGTGACAACATTCTACAGGCGATGCGCAATGGCGGGCTTCCGTGTAACAGTGCGTCGCTGTCCGGGGGCCGCGAAGACGACTGTTTATGTGTCGACAGTGTGGTGCCGGACAAAGTCCAGCACAGGGGTTTTATCCAATCACAATAAGAACTTTGCAGAAATGGGATCTGATAGCCAGGATTTAAAATTTTCAGTTATTACGGAAGGACGTTAAGATTTAAGGTATTATCAATTAACACTAATTTTGTTGGAGTCTTAGCAACTTTTTAAGCTGGGAAAAACTCAACAGCTCCATACAAAAGTAACCATTTTCGTAAGGGACATGTATGAATGTACGAGGGTGTCCGTAAAGTTCGTGGACAACTTGATAAAAAACTGACAAACCTGAATAAAGTAGCATGAAACTAACATTTACGTTAAATGTCATGTTTATTATTAAATGCAAATTTTCATTTACAAACAGAGCACATTAGTTAAATTTATCAAATACAAAAAAAAACAAACTCATATCCGGAGCACTAAAATAGAAAATCCTTGCGATCCTACGTCAAACGCTAAAGACAGTTAACTTTTCGCACATGTTATCACCGTTAACTCAAACACGCACATTTCTTATGTCACTTTAACCAGTCATCAAAAATGTGCAACAAAACTGTCATGGTTTCATACTGAATTCATATATAGATCATGGGATAAAATTGCAGTATCGAAATCTTTGAAATTCCACATTTCCCGCAATTTCACGAATTGTTAGACGCCGATCACTGTCAAGCACGTCACAAAGTTCATTTTCGCAGACACTGCAAATTCGGAAAGATGGTCTTCCATCATGCATGTCATCCCGAAAACTGTCCCTTCCGTTCAAAAATCTCTATATCGCTTAAACACTAATGGAACGCCCACATACAATGATTTCCTGACTGTTTAGGGAATCCAGGGTCTCTGTGGGTGTTTTTTCCGATATCTACACAAAATTTTATCGCTGCTCTCTGTCCCACTTTTCTGAAAACGTAATTTTTTCAAACAGTGAAACTGTCTAAACAATCCAAACCTCGATTTCTCTGCTACTTGATACTTTGAATGTTCAAATTTTTGCAGATTTGACATTGGAAACTCTTGGAAACACCATAATATAAAAATCACGTCAATCTTCCCGTAATTTTACAAAATACAAGTGAACTGTTTGAAACGATTAGACACTTTTTCATTAAAATTTGCCATGCTCCGGGTCACCATCCCAAGTCTAATAACGAAGTCATACTTGTAATTATACATATAAAATCGGACAAAATTTTACATTTATATAATCGCATGTAGTAAGGATTATAGATATGCTAATAATAAATATCTATACGCTACTTTAGACGATAAGGCTTGTCCACGAACTTTACAGGACAACCCTCGTACGTTACATTCATTGACATTTCTCATCCAGCTTTTTAATTGCTATGAGATGATAGTTTAATTTTGAAAATTCAGTCACAAATGACAGTTTTCATACTCCATTTGTTTCATAAACTGAAATTTCTATACAGACTCTTTTCCTCAGTGAGAACTAATAGAATTGATATTTGACTTTGTAGGTCATTTTGCCTTCTGGTACAAACAGTCAACATTAAACGCAGTGTGATCAGGGGACAGAACTTCCTAAAATGTGTGGCTCAAAGCTTCAGCTAACGATTACAACAGAACTGAGGGTAGGCCAGAAATCTTACTTTCCAATTTACATATATCTCTTTTAAGTTGGAACTGTTGGAATTTTCACAAGATGATTCTAGATGCCTTTGCTGAATAAATTAATTTGACTTGTACATATGGAATATTATAATGTTGTTATTTATGGCTAAATTATATTTTAATTGTCGATTTCAGGACTTTGTGGTACATTCAATGACAAATGGATGATGATCTTACCATGCCAAATGGAACTGTTTTCCATGGAACTACAAAAAAGCAAATGAATTTTCTCTCAGTTGGAGGCAAGTTTGACTGGATAAGAATATTCATTTGATATTTGTTGATATTCATATTAAAATTTATCAATTTTAAATTTTCATTTATTTGGTTTGAAAAGTTTAATGAACAATTTGGATTGGGAACAAATTCTGATACTTTGGATGCCCTACTCACAATGCTATTTTGAAAGATGATTTTTAGTAAAGTTGCTCTTAGTTAATTTTTTTTGCTAATTTAGAACTGCCAATTGGCAGTCAGGCAGGCATAATGTTTTCTGGATGGTACTTGTGCATTGGCCATGGCAAACCGTGTAATGCCATTCTATATATATATATAAAAGTAAAAGTAGTAGGATGTTCAGAATGTTACAACTGGTATCAGTTTGCCTTTTGTTTTCTGGGTATACACAATTATTTCAGACAACTTGGGTAGAGGAAACAGTACACTTTAGGACTTCTGATGTACTTGTTTCTTTGATACACTCAGTCTGTTTATTTTATTTATCATGTGCTGGCTGTGTTTAAAATTATATACTAGTTATGTATTTTACCATTTAATAAATACAGAGTGGATCCTAAGAAGACTACTACACCGCGGGTTTGTCCCACAGAGGGAGCTGTTCAGGAGGCAGCCAATCAGGAAGCTTACTGCCTTCTGTGATCAATCCAATGATGTGCTCCAGGAAATGATGTTCACTTCCTGTCCATTTTGAATTTGATGGTAAACACATGTGAAAAAAGTAGGGATGTCAACGAATATTCGACTATTCGAATAGTCTTCGAAACATCGACATTCGACTAAAAAATTTAGTCGAATAGTCAGCAAAATTTTTATCATACTGATAATTTACCTATTTTGGTGACCTGTCAAGGTTAAAATTGCCAGAGAAAATTAGCACTTCCAATAATTCAGTTTCATTATCAAAGCCAATTTCTTATCGTCTACGGGTTTACTTGTATCAAAACTACATAACCGAACCCTTCAGACACAGCGGAAAATATGTTTTTTAATTAAAACTCGTATTATAAAGGGTATGTGCGAAAAGTTATGTTTTCATTATGTATAAGTACGTGTTCCAATGCATGGGTCGGAGTATTCAAAATGCCATATTTGAAATGGAGTCATGCATGGGTTCTGAATTAATTGTACTAAGGAGTGTTTTATTGGGTCTACTAACAGGATTCCACAGCTAACTGACCACTAATAGGCGGTAATTAACACACTATGGGATCCTACTCATTTTATACACACAAGGGTGTTTATCATGTTTATTCCATACAATGCCTTTACATAACGAAATTTCTAACTTAAAGTTAAATCTGTGCTATATTAATGTCAGTAAATACACGTAAAATACGTGAAAAAATTGTACTGGATTGTTTAATATAATTATGTGTGTAATACTTTTGTACAAAGCAAACAATCATCTGTAACAGTGTTAAAAAACTTAATTGAAATAAATGAGCGTATTCTTCGATCTAAAGCAGTTGAATAATACACTAAGAAATCTGA
>CAJDSM010045182.1:0-16541 GCA_903981925.1 Ostrea lurida
GATTTGGATGTATCTCAAAATACTTTAATGTCCGTATGTTAATGGTTTGAACAAAGAATCTGAACGATATTACACGAGGATCGTTGTGTATCAAGTTACCCAGTTATCCCCTTGTTGTTCTTCGGGAAAAATATACTAAGAAATATATTACATGAGGGTATAAACTGTAACGCTTCACGCCGACGTACTTCATGAAACATAGCGCTGCATGAAAATAGTCTGCCGGAAGCGTTGTAATTATGAAACATAGCGCTGCATGAAAATAGTTCTGGCCGGAAGAGTTGCAGTATATACCCTTGTGTATCTTGAAAAATGACGAATACTTCTTTTAGTTACACGTATATCTGTCTAAATGTCCCGCCATTAAAATAGACATGCTACACTTATCTGTATTCATCCGCGCTTGTTAACACCTGTAACTTTCATGAGGAAATGCTACCATTGCAATTTGTATATACTAGTCACAGTGTATTAATTAACTTGTATTGTCTGTATTTGTATTAACGATTATATATGTTACATGTTTATGCCCATTTGGCCCTGATTGTAATAAATAACTACTACTATACATGTAAAGAGACGCTGAAAATGTAAATATCAAAAGATTTTCAATAAAGGAATTCATATTTGGTTAACTGGAGGAATAACACCTCTTTGAATGGAAGATTCTATATTTATGCACGCTATAATTTGGGGAAAGTTTTCTATAAAAATCTACATACCCAAGAATAGTTTGTTTCGAAAATGTCAAAAGTCAACGACGAAAAGAACGATCATAGGCACATGGAGTTTCGATAATGTAATGTCTTCCTTCCAAATCCTGAAATGTTCTATATCTATTTTCTACTTTAGCATCGTTTCATACAGCTAACATCAAGACCAATGCCTACATGTACCTCATCATCATCATAAAGGGGACTCTTTTGTATTTTCATTATAACCAACTGACTACCAAAACAAAACTTCACTGTAATGCTTTCACATTTTTTGAGATTTAAGAGGCGGTTGTATCATAAAATCCCTTTTGAATAATTTATTGATAGATGTAACAATTACGAAAAGGTAACAATTACGAAACAGATATATAAAATTCAATTTAAGGATATAGTTTAACAAGAAGTTGGACAGGAGCACCCAGGACTACCGCAGCGAAAAATTTGGATTCACCAAGTAATCTTATACAAATACAATTCATTTACATTTCATTACTCTCGAAGGTGTGATTTTCATTTTTCATGCTGTTTTTAAAATGTCTCGTCTGGTATATATACCTCCGAATCGTATTTCAATACATCTTGTTAAGAATAGCAACATTCAGAATTGTAGCAACTGTCTGTGCATCTTCACTCAACCGCAATGTGAAAAGAACCCCCACCCCCACAAAAATAATCCCACTTTTGGAGATCATGATTCAAGAGAACACTATTTAAAAATTTTCAAAATTAGAAGGTATACCCCAATACACCCACCCACCCCCATTTAAACGCTCTCGAAATTCCAGACAGACATTGATTTTTTATTGATGAATGAAGGTAGCGATGACGTAATCAATATCTAGAATTTAAATGCTTTAGTTAAACCGGATTCATTACAGACGAAAAAAGAATCGTATCTAATTGCGGCACAATGGCCCAGCGGGCGGCGCACTTGACGCATATTAGACGTACCACCCAGAGTCCTCGCTGTGGTACATCAACGGCTCACGCAGGTTCTTTGGTACAGTTCAAAAATTAAAACTTTTGTCCGTTCATAATAGACGTCCTTGCTGAAGGGGTTTTCCCCACCTTGTGTATTCTTCAATATAATACATTGTAACTATGACTATATACATATATTTTATCTCGTTTGTTGATTGGTCGCGCGGCCTTGTATGTTTCAAGTTCAAAAAATTTAACTCTGGCTAGATGTATACACAATATTTGCAGTTGTATGTTGTTGTTTTTTTTTTTTTCTTTATGTTGGTGTTGGAATAAAGTTTTATCTAAAATCATCCCTATGTACTTTTCTACTGCTTGAGCCTCTAACAGAGCCTAAATTCGGATATGACGCGAGACACTTTGTTGAGTGCATGTATACCAGAAACTATCACTTTGAAATTATCAAAAAAGTGTCTATTTAAATTTATTTTATTTTGCTTCCAATGAAAATGCATCACAAGAAGATCGACAGCCGTAAATGAAAGAGGGAAACGCAATATTTAAAGCATTCCCCGCATTTACATAAACAACGCATTCCACAAATAAGTGAAGAATACCAATTTAATGCAATTCATTTCAAATCCATCCTGCAGTGACAATCGTACCTGTAGATTGTAACATGACTTGCAAAAACTTACAGGAACGCAAAACACACCATGTTATATAAACCAATAGATTCTAAAGTCAGGAAAAGGTTCTACTATATATAAAGCTGGGTTTTTTAGCGATCTATCGACTGACCAATCGCTAAGTAGAAATATATTTGTAGCAAAATGTTTGTAGAGTTCAATTCTGTACAATTCACCTTAAGCTTGTTCACCTGTGAGTAAGTTTAATACACATACTATTGCTGTATGTTGGGTGTATTTTCTATCTATGGCCTCGAGGAAGCTTAAGATCGACCTAGTGTATTGCACTATTTGACCTACCTTTTTTCAAATGATTCATCATTATTATCATTATCCAAAAAAATAAAAAAAATGTTATGCAGTACACATATACTAATACGAGTAGAGTAAAAGAGAAATAAGTGCCCCGGGATCTTCCCATTTATCAACATTATGTCCCCGTTCGTATTCCGCAATGTTGTGTCCTTGATCGCAAGACAAAAACGGTTACCGGAGAAAATAAGTTAATCCGGAATAGTCTGAATTTAAATGATGTACATTGTACAATGGATTAAAAGGATTAAATGAACAAGGCTATGAAACGTTACTAGATTATTATGCAGGCACCGTTTACAACTTCCTTGTTTTTAACATGAACTGAGGGAACTGTGGTATAGTAATTTACATCATTGGTTCTCCGCTTTTGTCTATCAATTAGAAGTAAAAACCTTGCTTGTTTGGGGGTATAAAAAAAATCACGGAAGCATGCGGGAGGGGGTTAATTTGTATGGCTTGCAGACTATTCCTTTTTTGTATTCACACTCCCTCCCCCGTAAAAGAAACAAACTAGATGGTGTCATTACATTTTGTAATTCAAAATGAAAGCACAAAACAAAACATGAGCTCGTTTTTAACATGAAATTGGGGTACACCGTATTACAAACTCCATGGAGATCCCTCCATAATCATTATCTGGGTATATCATGGGGTCCATTAGATCGTAAACATTGTAGTACATAAACCAATTTATATTCTGGAGAACATATTTTCATTCTTTACGTTAAGTGGAAAATTCACTTGTGTGTCGAATATGCATGAACGTTTTATCACAGGTAAAGCATTGGTAAATGTAACATTAGACAGCAATGTCCTGCATGCTGACCCGACAGAATTTAAATCTGGTTCCATTCGCTGACAGAGAATATTTCAGATCTTATATATTATATTTTACTAGTATCGCTTCCAAATATTTCTACAGACAAGTCATACCTAAGATGAAAGTGGACATATGCGCTAAATTATGATTGTGTTATCAAAGGTATCTCAAACGCTACACCCTAACGACCTATCCGTGTCAAAACATCCACGGATACAATAAATACTATATTAAACGGAAAGATATGTCCGCTCAATGTTCATCTTTTCATTTCGAAACTACTGTTAACTAATGTTAACCTCGTAGATAGATTCTGTCGCCGGACCAGCACACCTGCCGGAAGGTTCGTTGTCGAACGCCTTCCCATCCACCGCCATGCCTGACAAGGTTTCGCCGTTCCGGTTCACTTGTCTTGGGTTCTGGGTTTCACGGACACTTTGCCATTTTTCAGTTCCACTTCAATGCCTAGCTCCTCCACCACGGCCGACTTGTCACAGACGCCTTGCACTTTCAGGTCGGACAAAACTTTCTGGTTCTCCAAGTTATTTTCACACAGGTTGTGTATGGCAAGAATCGCCCACTGAGAAATATCTTGAGATTAGTTAAGGAGAATTTTTCCTCTGTCTAGTAACTACTCCCGCCATTAACATGCTCTTTGTGTATTTTAGAACCTGCGCTTAAAAAAATGACAATTGAAAAATAAATGATGCTGGGTGCACCATTTGTAAAATATTCACATAGCGACTTTGACAAAGAGTTGTTTAATTCCCGAAACAGCTCTCAAAAAATAATGATACCCGTAAGATAATGATTACGCTCTTTTAAAGTTAACATGCTCAAATCGTATGTTGGCAATACACGATCTCAACGACCGCTAGACAATCAGTTTTAACAGTCAAATTTATTTGGTTAACCAGGTGTACAGGGGAATTTTTAAATCCCTTTTGGAGCGACCACACTAGTGGTAAAAAAACAAAAAAAACGAAAGTAGGTGTCTCAAGAGTTCCTTCTTCAGCAAATGTGATACAGCACAATAAAAATACAGGATGACAAACTGTTTTAATTCATTGGAGTATTTTAGTTTGTTTTGGTTTGGCTTCTTTGGTTTTCCTTTTCCTTTTTTTTTTTAAAAAACATATAATTGAAAGTATGAGTTTATAAATACTTCCCGACGGCTTGACGTGCTCACGACTTGCACCAAGCAAAGAGATCTTGTAAAANAACATATAATTGAAAGTATGAGATTTATAAATACTTCATGGCGGCTTGACATGCTCATGACTTGCACCAAGCAAAGAGATCTTGTAAAAATTTACATATACTGGGAACTGCTAATTGCATGGAAACACGGGAGTCTTGATTATCTGGATGTGATGTATAGGATGTGAAGTATAAGATTCAAATAAGAATATATGGGTAAAATAACGCAGGTCATTCTTGTGGTATTGTATACTGTTTTGTCTCAATATTGACATTTTATATGGATGAGGGTCTTTCCAGCTACTATAGGTGGCGCTACATGTGTTAGGGTCTCATCAGGCCTTGGAAATCTTCTTATAAAAGAACGCATTTCTTTTCATGTGGAGGATATGTTATACAGTAGAAAAAGCTGAACATGGTGTACAGATAGTTGTGAAACACTGATGCCCCCGAACAACATATAATTGAAAAGTAGGTCAAAGTCCAATGTCAAGAAAATGACGTATACACATGTGAAATATGAAGCCTTATTGCTAATCATTCAAAAGTTATGACCAATGTTAGTTGTGCAGACAGACAGATAGATAGACCATAAACTATATGACCCCCGAATCAATTATTCCGGTGGCATAAAAACTTAGTATTTTGAAAATGTAACATTACAGTGAAGATAATAAGTTGTAACTAATTGTTGAGGAGTGCGCTAAATCACATTTTACATTTGTTGCTAATAAATGGTGTAAATAACAAGAAGGATCATGCACGAATATTGCTTTTGTCTTAAACTTGACGCGCCATAGCGCGAGCGGGGCTAGAACTCAAGACCTCCCGGTGGGGAAGAGTACCGAGCTACTGCGATCGGTGGGTAGAAGGGAAGATGATAAAACGGAGCTGGAGGACTGAGGGGGGATACAGAGGGGCGTAAAGTAGGGGAAGGGGCGGGAGATGAGAGGTAGGCAACGCTATTTACCTCCAACCCACAAGTAGCACTCCATTACAGTTTCACATCTGGGTTTCTACTGCGTGTTATTTGCATGTACATGTATCAAATCTAGTTAGATTCGTCCTCTCTCCGCGTATAATATATACATTTCATGAACTACTTTTGAACAAATAAAAAGTAAACATACGCCGGTGGGCAGTGACATGTTAGGATGGTTAATCTTATGCGTTTATTGAGTATGACCTTCTTGGGATATTTCTTTCTACCATGTCCAAATACGGGGAAAATACAGTTAACGCACTTGCTTCTCACCCACTGCGACCAGGTTCGATCCTCAGGAATCGGCAGTGATTGTTAGATGAATCGCTCGCTCGGGACACGCGGGTTTTCTCCGAGTACTCCGGTCTCCCTCCGAATTGTAGGGCGTATATCTCACTTGGTACCTCAACAAATGACGTTCAAAGTTTTGCAGACCATTAGAAATACCATAAGTGAGCATTGTGTAAACATATTAACAAGAGGCCCATGGCCCAATCGCTCACCTGAGATGACCTTGGCCCTGGCTCAGCAGTGGTGATTTAAGAAAAGAATTTTCAAGATTTCCTTTAACTGACCCAGTGGTTCTGGAAAGAACACTTTTATGCAAAACTTTGATCCCCTGTTGTGGCCTTGCCTACTCCCGAAAGGAGAAGGTTGATCTGACTCAAAATTTTGATTCTACTATATATAAGAGAACCTTAAGGTAAATGTTGTCTTTTGTCTTGAAAGAAAATTTTCAATATATAATTCAAATGTAAACTTTGATCCCGCTACTTGTGGCCCCACCATACCCTGGGGATCTGATTTGAACAAACTTGAATTTCACTATATCAGGAAGCGTTCATATAATTTTCAGCTTTCCTGGTCCAGTGGTCTTTGGAAGATTTTTAAAGATTTTCCCCCTATATAATCATATGTAAAACTGTGATCCCCTATTGGGGCCCACATCGTAACCCCGGGGTCATCGATTTGAAACAAAACTTGAATCTCCACTAAATCAAGGAAACTGGTCAATAATTAACAGCTTTTTATGTCCCCAGTAATTTCTTTGAGAAGAAGATTTTTAAATATTTTCCCTACATAATCATATGGTCAAACTTTGATCCCCCTATTGTGGCCCCATCGTACCCCCCAGGGGTCATGATTTTGAACAAACCTTAAATTTCCTTTTATCTGAAGTTCCATATAAATTTTCAGCTTTCCTGGCCCATGGTCTCTTGCAAAGAAAGATTTTTAAAAGATATTTTCCTAATATAATCCATATGTAAACTTTGATTCCCCATTGTGGCCCATCGAACCCCCGGGGGTCCATGAATTTGAACCAAACTTGAATCTCCACTAAATCAGGAAACTGTCATATAATTACAGCTTTATGGCCAGTATTTCTTGAGAAGAAGATTTTTAAATTATTTTCCCTGACATGATCATATGTCAACTTTGGATCCCCTATTGTGGCCCCATCGTACCCCCGGGGGTCATGATTTGAACGAAACTAAATTTCCTTTTTATCATGAAAGCTCCATGATAAATTTCAGCTTTCCGGCCAGTGGTTCTTGAGAAAAGACAGATTTTAAAAAGATTTTTCCTATATAATCATATGTAAAACTTTGATCCCATTGTGGCCTCATCGTACCCCCGGGGGTCATGATTTGAAAGCAAACTTGGAATCTCCTTATATCATGAAGCTTCCATAAAATTTTCAGCTTTCCTGGCCCAGTGGTTTCGAGAAGATTTTTAAAGATTTTCTATAATAATCATATGTAAAACTTGATCCCCCTATTGGGGCCCCATCGTACCCCCGGGGTCATGATCTGAACAAACTTGAATCTCCTCTATTTAGAAAAAGCTCCATAATAAATTTTCAGCTTTCCTGGCCCAGTGGTTCTTGGAAGAAGTTTTTTAAAGATTTTACCCTATATATCATATGTAAAAGCTTTGATCCCCTATTGGGGCCCCTCGTTATCCCTCGGGGTCATGATTTTTTGACAAACTTGATTCCCTCTAATATCAGGAAGCTTCCATATAAATTTCAGCTTTCCTGGCCATAAGTTTCTTGAGAAGAAGATTTTTTAAAATTATTTTCCTTATAAATCACGTGGTCAAACTTTGATCCCACTATTTGGGCCCCATCGTAACCCCGGGGGTCATGATTTGAACAAAGCTTGAATCTCCACTATATCAAGGAGCTTTCCTATAAATTTTCAGCTTTTCTGGCCCAGTGGATTCTTGAGAAGAAAGATTTTTAATGCACCACCCTATTTTTGCATTTTCGTGATTATCTCCCTTTGAGGCGGGGTCCTGGGTCCTTCATTTGAACACAAACTTGATTCCCCTTTACCCATAGGATAATTGTACCAAATTTGTTGAATTTGGCCCAGCCGGTTCTTGAGAGTCAAAAATGTGAAAAGTAACAGACAGACAGACGGACAGACAACGACGGACAAAAGGTGATCAGAATAGCTCACTTAGCCTTTCCGGCTTCAGGTGAGCTAAAAATGAAAATCTAAATATTTGAACATTTTTAGCTCAGAAACGTGTCCATGCCCCTTTAATATTTAAGCAAAAACTTTTAAAAAACACTCTTGGTAAATTGAAATATAAACAATTTTGCTATTCGAACCAGAGACCGACTTTTAGGACAAGAGACCGAGGACTGAAGACGCGGAACCGAGACCGCTTTTTAAGACACATCCATGAAGCAGTTGCTTTGTGAAGTTGTATTGCTTGACTGACGCGAACCAGTTTGCATTGTGACGTCGTAATTTAGCCTGCAATGTTGTGTTTCTTTCGAATTGAGCAATTTATCAACGAACAGCAAAGATACTTAAGGTGTATGAGAAAGCTGCTTGGAATTTAAAAAACATCTGTTGGTACTTTCAAAAATACCTTAATTTATTAATTGGTTAATGATGTGATTGGTTATTCAAATATTGTTGAGTATGTTAATAAAAATCTTATCAAAAGTTACCCAGTGCTATTGCATAGATTCAGTTATAATTTCTGAGCCTTTCTCGTAGTGTTGTTACGCTAGTTGCCGACTATCGAAAAATCAGTCGCTGAAAGCAGCACTTGGCGACAGTCAATTATAAAGTTTGAACTTGATTTGTCGCTGACTATTCCAGATTATAGTATAATTCATCGTAACGGTTTTGAGTTTTTATATTACTAAGGGACTTAACTCTATTATTTCTCGTGACAATGAACCGACTCCTACTTTCAGATGAACGTACGAGCTTTCAGAACTAGATGTGCTATCCACTATAACTAAGCTTACGTTTGCATTTTAGAGAGGCACTGCATTTGGTTTATGTACTCTCAGGAGAGCGCCTCATGCCCTGCATAGGTGATTCATAATTCTTTGTACCCTGTAATGAGTATCCTGATGTGGCAAATATCTTGTTTCCAGAAGTTCAAATAATCGATTTTATCATCGATCGTGTATTGCCGATTCAATTCGATAATCAATAGTAAATAATTTTCGATTTACAACACTACTTTCTCGTTATTTTTTTAGATTTAAATCCAATGTTTCTTTTTCTTATACATGTCCCATTACTTTGCTATTCGGAACTCATCAGCGATGTATAACAAAGAGAGTGTACCAGGCGTTACGTTCCGGTTTGCGCAACTAAAGTACGAACACAATGACCAGTCCATGCACCTTAATTAAAGGACTGCATGAGTTTATTTCTGAACAACCTGTTGCATAGATGTGATTAAGGGAAAAATTTTGTTCAAACATTTTACATCTTGTTCTTATGGGACAGAAAAGGGACATTTTTATGAAATGACCTATATATCATTTTAAATATTCTTCACCCTCAACAATTAAAGATTATCTTATTTACCTAAATTACCTACCCAAGGAGCTGATCCCCTGACTAGGATTAGTAGGAACCACGAATTTCAAAATTCTGTTTCGGACTTCATGGACATAAGATTTCATGTATTTAGCTTTTCTCAAAATATATGGGAGTAAGACTTAATACATTCTCACTGTATAGCCAAATTGGTCACAGTACGTTAGGGCTGAATCCTATCCTATGGCCATGCCATGAATTTCAGTCAAAAGTTTTTCTAAAATCAAAATGTACAGTCTACTGCACTCAGCTGAACTAGGGTTGATCCATCCAGTGATGATATATATAACTTAGTGTCAATAATTTCAACTTGATAAATTCACAGCTTCAAATATACAAACAAGTCACCCTATTGAAGTTATGAATGTTGTGATCCCAATAGGGTCCACGTGAACATCTCTAAAGTTGAAACATGTCAAAAAAGAAGAAAATTAAAATATTCAGGAAAATTTACCTTCACAGAGTGAATTTCTTATAGTTTTTAATACATGAGATAGCATTTTTCAATGCTTTTCCTCTTCCAAAAGACTGCACTTTGCATGCGTTGTTATTTGCGTCTGACATGTCTCTAGTCTTGGTCCTTCCATGAATATGATGCTGTTTACATCACGTGCTTTCCGCTGAACTATTTGGCGCACTTGAGGTGTGCTGACAACGGCCTTTCTTGCGCGTCAGAAATGGCTTTAGTCGGCAATGTCATAAAAAACGAAAGAACACCCTTTACTAGGTTTAGACATACATATCATTAGCAAAATCGACAGATTTAAAAAAAAAAAACAAAAACAAAATAACAAAATTAGTATTTCAAGTCAATTTCTAAATCTTGATAAATCAAATTCATTGAATGCGGAAAAACTTACTTGTATAACTAAACATAACTGGAAAGTATCTAGGCCTAGACAGGGTCTAGAAACAATGTGATAGTTAAAAGCAAGCCAGGGTGATTTGTTACCAAAATGATTTACATATTTATCATTGTAAATCAATTGGAGGAGGGGGGGGGTGGGGAGGGCGGGGGGGGGGGGGGGAGGTGTCGCATAATAAAGCAACAACAAAAAGGTTTATCCATGGGTAATAACAATTTTGGACCTGACATAGCAAGAAATCATTATATAATTTAAAAGATACAAGAATTTAAGCTGATTATGTTTACAGTGACATCAGAAATTAGGCTAATGTTTTCTTTTTTTACTTTTTTTTTTTTTTTTTTTTCTTCATTAAAGGGCAATGGGCACGTTCTGAGCTAAAAAATGTTTAGATTTTAGATTTCATCTTAATGTTTACAATGCTCACTTATGATATTCCTAATGGTCAGCAAAAAATTTGAACATCATTTGTTGAGTTACAAGTGAGACACAGCACCTTATAAGTTCTTCACGAATGTAAACAAGGCTCGAGACTTGTTATTGTTTTCACAGAAAATACCATGTTTGAAACAAAATGAGATTGAGAATCGTAGAACTGTTAATTGTGTTCAGGAATGAAGTTGTAGTATTGAAAAAATCTGCTTTAAACGTAACGTACTTAGCATATTCAATGTTAGGTAAACAAAAAACATGACTCGAGCCTTGTTTACATAGTGAAGAATTGCAAGTGCTGTATCTCACTTGTAACTCAACAAATGACGTTTTAATTTTTGCTGACCATTAGAAATACCCTAAGTGAGCATTGTAAACAATTAAAAATGGAAATCTAAAAATTTGAAAATTTTTTAGGTCAGAACGTGTCCATGCCCCTTTTTAAAGAAAGAAATATTAAACAGGAGGGAAAACCGGGGAAGACAGTTTGTGAATTTTTGGTAGTAACTTAAGAATCGGAAAACTTCACACTTTAGGATTATTCAATTAACAGCTTTTTAATTATGCTGGGATTAGGGTAGATCGATTCTCATCTGATATCATCGGCTTAAAGTCTTTATCAAATTAAATTTTGCGTATGATTGACGTATATTCTAACAAGGTTTTACTTATTTTTGGTGGTACTTTTTTACGAAAACCCGTAACTTTAGACTAATGTTGACCTCAATACTTCTGCTTTTGTATTTATTTTTATAGGATATCTTATAAAACATATAAAGATATCTTATAATTATGTTTTACAGATATTTCATTACCTATTAAAATATTCTTATATATTTTAGAAAATATCTTTAAAATTATAAAAGTTATTAAGATATCTTATTATGAAGTTTATAGAGATATCTTAATTTATCAAAACACCTTATTAGGTTTATGAGACATATATTTGATGATATAAAAATATATAATAATATTACAAAATATAAAAATTCAATCCAACACCTTTTAACAAACATAAAATAAAGAATAATTGACCAGTGCACTCAGGACCAATCATCAAAAATCTTTGGTTTAAAAAACCTCGAATTTTATAAAAAATTATTATCACAAGTAAAAGAAGTTCATATGTTTATTTACTCAGAAAAAGATCTGAGAGATCCTCTCTTAGTAAAATTAGATTGAGTGCTCATAAGCTGGCAATAGGAAAGTGGTAGATACATGTAATAATTCCACATCATTGAATAAAGATGTTGCAATATGTGCAATACTGGTGTGATTGAAGATGATATAAGAAATGAATCTATATTTTTTCGGGTGATGCAGGTATCACCGAATTTTAGACGGTAAAACTCATCAATGCGCGAGCGCATTGATGAAACAGTTTTAACCGTCTAAAATATCGGTGATAGCCTGCCCGGGGGGGGGGGGGGGGCACCTTACTATATACCGATAGATAGGGATGTGCCGCTGGAATAGGTAGCCTTTTTCCACTAGAGAATATATGACACGGTAATAGAAATCAAAATGAAATATATGATAAGGTTAATGTTTACTCAATTAATTATATGAATGGCCTTCTAACTTGATCCAACTTTGGCAAGTTCTTGTTTGTCATAATGGGAAAGGTCACCATTTGAAACAGAAAATTATATGAAAATGTATACAATTCTCAAATCTAAAATATATGAAAAGGGTGGGGGGTCTGCATGTCAGCGGCACATCCCTACCCATAAAATTACGAAGTGCCCCCCCCCCCCCCCCCCCCCCCCCCCTCTTCTGAAGAAAAGGTCTATTATTCCATTCAAAAACCTTCGAAATTTGCGCTTCTTTGACAGAATATAGTGAGAAAATGACTGACTTTCGGACGACAAATTCCAAAGCCCTACAAAATCTCTAAATCTGGAGCCAGATCCCGCTGCCTCCATGTTGATTTGCGCCCCCCCCCCCAAACTCGAATTCTGATCGGCCCTGCATCTTCTTAATAAAATTTTCGTAATCATGAAATTATAACATTTCCCACGATATTAACTACAACCCGGGTGTGTGCACTTACTTGCATGGCACCAACTGATTTTTTTTTTTTTTCCTTGTACATAAACAGGTCACAATATATGATTGGATCAGAATTTACAAAGGATTATGAATGGGTGTAATTGTTTTTTTAAATATTTAAATATTGAATTGGGGGATTTGAAAATCCCAGCGGGACGTCTATACCCAAAAGTGTAGGTTGAGCCCCCCCCCCCTTGGGAGGTTTGATATTCCTAAATTACCGGCCTTTATCCTCTAAATTAGAGGTCACTTTTGTAACGAACCATTCGGAATGTAACATAAACTTTTATTCAAATTCACGCAACAGCTATAGTATTTTCATGTAAACTCCTTAAAAATAACTGATGTTTAAGAATTTTCTTCAAAGCCATATATTAAACGTTTTCGAATGTGCACTGTAGTAATGATTTGGATTTCTATCAAAGAAAAAAAAAGGGGGCGGCATTTCATCTTATGAAAATTAATTCCGTAATTTTCATACTGCATGATGAAAATACACAACGAATGCATAAACGTGGTTAAATTTCAAATTTTCAATTGCGAGCTGTAACCAGGGGGGGTGCACTGGGTGCACGTGACCCCCCCCTCCCCCCCATTTTGTAAAATGAATATATGCTTCAACCTCTCAGCTTCCCGGGGCTTCGCCTCCTAGATCTCTTACAAGCCAGCCCGGACAGCTATTTTAGGGACCTAAAGCAGCCCCCATACCCCTCCGTCTAGCCTTGTGCACACCCCCGCCCCTTATATGAATTGAAACGTCTTGATTTATTTTATCGAAACCTGATAATTGCACTTGCTCAAGAGTAGCAATTACAGGTGGTACCCATTTACTAAGCTGAGGATTATTCATCTTCCAATATTCTAACCGATTGGACAAATACATTTTTCTAAACTTCCCCGAAGACCCATCTTCGCAAGCCAGTGTTCCGATTCGCTTACCTCATCTCATGATCTCTTCTGAGAGTAAGCAAATCGGAACACTTCTTGCGAAGATGCCGAAGCTTAGGATGAAATTCACAGAGATTGTCACCGTCTTTTCCTAGTTTATGAATAAAAACTTAAACGAAAATGTATTTTGATTGGCAACAAAATGGCAAGCTATTTCACATTATTCCTTTTTTAAAGATATCTATATTTTATCGATCGTGTAGAGTTATTTAAGACGTCTTTATAGTTTAGAGATATCTCAAATCCTTCATAAGAATTCTTGTGAAAGATATAAGATGTCTTATTTTTCTGTTATGTATTAAATACCAAATTACAAATAAAATTTATTGGCACAAAACAATTACAATAATTGGCAGCCCATGAACATCATATTGGCAGTGTTTACATTTTTTATGTAATAGCATGTGTTCTAATATTCAAAACAGTCTTTGATTAAATTTCACCGTAATTTTAAAACTTGTGTATATCACTTTAATATTTTTTAACATATCTTTCATTTCAAGACTAATATTTCTCTGTATTATGTTATAAATATATCTAAGGTAGGCATTCTTAGCTTAGAATAGGATTTACAAGAAAAAGAAAGAATACATTTAATTTTATTTACGTGATCACCTAGCGCCGATTCTCGAATTGGTTAAAAAAACACCTTTAAGAATTTGAGGGTGATTTCATCCAAGTACTGGACAACAAAGGTAATCTAAATTGAACATTATTTTTTGTATTATAAAATTAAATGTAGAAATAAATCTTATATTTTCGGGGATTATGCAGGCTACGGGGGGGGGGGGGGTGGGGCACTTCGTAATTTTTATGGGGTAGGGATGTGCCGCTTGACATTGCGACCCCCCACCCTTTTCATATATCTTTAGATTTGAAATTGTAACATTTCATTATAATTTTCTGGGTTCAAATGTGACCTTCCCATATGTTAAAACAATAACTTCAAATTTTTATTCAATTATAAATCCCCACATATATTAATTTGTTTAAAACCCAAACCTAAATAATATTCATTTTAAAAAAAACATTATATTTATTCTTTTTTTTTTTTTTTTTTTTTTTTATTTTATTTGACAAAAATTTTTTTTGGTTGTGTTAAAAACAACACCCCCCCCCCCCCCCGGGTTAGCCTGCATATCACCCGAAAAAAATAAAGATTTATTTCTTTATCATTTATTTTATATTACAACAACAATAATGTTCATATGACTTTACTTGTTGTTTCAGTACGTTGATCGAAAAATCACTCAATTCTTAAAAGGGTTTAAACGCAATGAGAATCGGCGGCGTAGTTGATCACGTGAAATAAAAATTAAATGATATTTCATTTTCTTTTTCATTGTATCCTATTCTAAGCCAAGAAATGCCTACCTTTAGAAATATTTATAACAATACAGAGAAATTATTAGTCTTTGACAATGAAAGGTTACATGTTTTTAAAAATATATTGAACGTGATATAACAAGTTTTAAAAATTACGGTGAAATTATCAAAGACTGTTTGAATAAGAAATCAAAATGCAACATAAAAATGGTAAACACTGCCAAATGATTGTTCAAATGCTGCCTTTTGCCAATTATGTAATTTGTTGTTGTTGCCAATAAATATTTGTATTTGTATTTGTATTTAATATCATACAGAAAAATATAAGACATCTTATATCTTTCACAAGATATCTTATGAAGGATTTGAGATATCTCATAAACTATAAAGACGTCTTAAATAACTCTTACAAGATATCGTATAAAAATTATAAGATATCTTTAAAAAGAGGAATAAATGTGAAATAGCTTGCCAGTTTGTTGCCATCAAAAATACATTTTCGTTTAAGTTTTTATTCAGTAAACTAGGGAAAAGACGGTGACAATCTCTGTGAATTTCATCCTAGCTTCGGCATCTTCGCAAGCCAAGTGTCCGATTTGCTTACTCTCAGATGAGATCATGAGATGAGAGTAAGCGAATCGGACACTTGGCTTGCGAAGATGGGTCTTCGGGGAAGTTTAGAAAATTATTTGTCATCGGTAACGAATATTGGAAAAGCATGATAATCCTCAGCTTAGTAATGGGTACCACCTGTAATTGCATACTCTTGAGCAAGTGCAATTAATCAGGTTTCGATAAAATAAATCAAGACGTTTCAATTCATATGAAGGGGGCGGGGGTGTGCACAAGGCTAGAAGGAGGGGTATGGGGCTGCTTTAGGTCCCTATATAGCTGGTCCAGGGCTGGCTCTGGTAAGAGATCTAGGAGGCGAAGCCCCCGGAAGCTGAGAGGTTGAAGCATATATTCATTTTAAAATGGGGAGGGGGGGGGGTCACGTGCCCCCAGGGCCCCCCCCCCCCCCCCCCCCCCCCTGGTTACAGCCTCGCAATTGAAAATTTGAATTTAACACGTTATGCATTTCGTTGTGTATTTTCCATCATGCAGTAATGAAAATTACGGAATTAATTTTCATTAGATGAAATGCCGCCCCCCCCCCCTTTTTTTTTTCTTTTGATAGAAATCCAAATCATACTACAGTGCACATTCGAAAACGTCTTATATATGCATCTGAAGAAAATCTTAACATCAGTTATTTTTAAAGGAAGTTTTACATGAAAATACTATAGCTGTTGGTAATCTTGAATAAAAGTTGTATGTTAAATTCCGAAAGGTTCGTTACAAAAGTGACCTCTATTTAGAGGATAAAGGCCGGTATTTAGGAATATCAAAACCTCCCAAGGGGGGGGGGGGCCCA
>CAJDSM010045185.1:4583-17631 GCA_903981925.1 Ostrea lurida
AAACCAAGAATCGGACGTTATCATATAAATCATAAAAAGACAAAAAAAAATTACATGTATATTTATGAAAATCAACTTTTCTCAATAATAAGCAGTATATAAATTTAATTAGCAAAATTAATGTTATTGTTTACAAGTGTATATGCAGTTACAAACTTTACATTGTATTTAATTTACTATCGAGAGACGATGAGGAACTTGACACTGAATAACTGCTTAATTTCATCGAATAACAACAACGTCATATCTTATAAATATGTGCATGATACCTGTATACAGACCCAGATCGATCAAACATACAACAGCATGCAAAACAAAGGCCGTATATATGAGAGTATGAGCTACAGTAATTTGATTTTCTTTGTGTTCAAGAATATGTCCAAATTCAGCAATCAACCCTTGTTATCGATTACTGCATGGACGAGTTTCATTACCACTTACCTGTTAGTTTAAATGTCCTACACCATGAGATATACCTTTTGGCGTGGTGTGTGTGTCATTTGTATATTTATAAACGTCTCTAGCTTCCAGTCTTTAATAATCGATGAATGACGTATTTCAGTGAACATGGCGTTATGAAATGCAATTGCTCTGGAGTATTCTATGATTCGCGTTAGCGCGTCATAGGAGACAAATGCGATTTCAATGTCATGTTCACTGAGAAACTTTATTCATTTGTTATATTTGCATTTGTTTTCCCTTTGTGGACCCCTGCATACATTCGTTTGTGGTTGGGATCCGGAACTTACATTAAATTACAGCTAATTCCATCCTAGAAAATTTTCTCTGTGGTCGTCGTGAGCAGAGAATTACATCACAAGCAGAATGGTAAATGAGTTACATAGGACTACATGAAAACTTGTAATAGTTCCAGCAATAGATAACAAGTAACAACATTGTCTTTGTTTGTGAAGTACGACTATAATTGTTTTTAAGATGAACTAGGATTTACTTCAACATTGGGAATCCTACTTATACTCCAAGCAATTTCACAAAAGATAATTCTTCAAAATCACCTTTCCGTTTAAATACTTTCAATATTCCGAAGAATCGGACATTCAATTTGAATTACCATACCTTTATTGGATTCCGAAATTGCATAAAAACCCTACAAACAAAGATACATCGCTGGTTCCAAAGTAAGCCTGCACCAACCCAAGCCTCTTTCTTTACTTTTGACTAAGCTACTAACAGCTATTAAAGAGTCTCTTAAGATATAGTTCCACTACTTATTCCAGAAGTGGTGCAATCAATCAGATGTGGATTCTTAAAATTCTAAAGAGCTTTTGGATAAAATAAATCACGAGAATTTTCTAAAATTGACTGATCAAACGTACGGTTTCTCCACACTTTATACCACGATTCCTCAAGATAAATTAAAATCTAGGCTCTTTCAGATATAAGAATATTGCTTTTTAAACAAAAATGGCACCCGAAAATACGAATTTCTAGTCGTTGGGAAACAAAGACACTATTTTGTTAAAAAACACTATGTGCCACAAGATACTCTGAAGTAGATATTAAGAAACATGCCTTTGGGTTTTTATAGATAACTATTTATGTAGTCTTTGGAGACCAGGTTTCCAACAACCTCCGTTGGTATTCCATGGGCACTAATTGTGCCCCTTATTGGCAGACTTATTTTATATTCATACAATGAAGGAGAATTTGTAACAAAACTGTTACGGAGTATAAACAAAAAACTTGCCGTGTCCTTCAACCTTACATATAGGTATATAGATGATGTGTTATCAATTAACAATCATAATTTTTCACAATTATGTCCATTTGATATATCCCGAACAACTCGATATAAAGGCACACACACACAGACATCTAGATCTTCAATTTGAGATATTTACTATAATATTCGACTCTAATGGGAGACTGACAACTAACATAATATGATAAGCGTGTGATATTAACTTTGCAATCGTCAACTTTCCCTTTTATGATAGTAAATATACCACTATCACCTGCTTATGTGTGCTTATACTCGCAGTTGATTCGAAAGCTAAGAGCATGCTATGCAGCATTGGATTTTTTAAAGCGAGGCCAACTATCAAAAAAAAAGTTGAAGTGCAGGGTTATAACGATCTCGTTTAAAGTCATCATTTCGCAATTCTACGGTCGCTAATATGACCTTGTTTGCGATTACAAAGTATCACACTAATCATATGTTGACTGATTTGTCTTCATACCATTTGTTAGGCTGTCATTTTCTTACTAGATTTGACTGCGGGTGATCCCGTTTTCATTATTTCGCCACGGGCTCACGGCGGGTGTGACCGGTCAGCAGAGGATGCTTACTCCTCCATGGCACGCTGATCCTACCCTCGCTTTGTCGGAGGTCCGTGTTGCCAACACTCGATTTTGTATATGTTTTTTGGATTATGATTACGTTTAACACGATTTACCTTCACCTATTTGTATAGCACACAATGTAACTTCGCCTTTTTGTATGGCATTTTACATTAATACATGTAAACCGATTCACTGTTGTTTATGATGTTTATTATTTAAAGCTACGCTTAGACCAGATAGTTTTCCCTTTCGTGGGGCCTTAAATGCAGATAGGGTATAATTTTGTATGTGCTAGAAAGATACAATCTCAAAGATTATAAGTAGAAAGTTACAAAATTTCTTACGAATACATAAAGGCGAAGTTAACATTGTGTCAAACGTAATCATAATCCAAAAACATATACACAAATCGAGTGTAGGGCAACACGGACCTCCGACAAAAGCGAATATTACAAAATACACTGTATGCAATAGTTGTAACAAAGTTGTGTGTTTGACTATCTTATTCACTATTCATCGTTTGTTTCCAAAGATTGCACGAATACGGCGCTTTCACTGGACGCAACAATTCACTGATTCCTATTTTATCACATGTTTACTCCTTTATCCCGTGGATATCACTCATAACATAAATTCTAATTATTACACTGTGTTTTCCTACGCCGACTGGTCGATTATCGCGTCACAAAACGTACGTAAAATTTACGTCGCCTGTTTACAAACCATACCGTCTCTTCCGACAGACTACGATCAAACAAGTGGTAACATTAAAGAATGAAATAATTAATATTGTGAAAGTATATTCTAGTTAGTTTAAATTTATTAGCAATGAAAATTATTCTGCTCAACATGATTTGTTTGTGGTATTGTTGTAATTAGCACCTTTCTTATGCGTAACTTGTGACGTTGCGTACTAGTGACATGGCTACAGATTCAAAGTAATTGCAGAAGAAAACAAGAGATAAAGGGGTAAACATGTGATAAAAAGAATTTGCCACGGCTCGGGGGAATAAGAAAACGCACAACTCGTTGGAATAATAATCATATCAAACCACAATCATGGAGATTTAATTTACATACTGCAACGCTTATGTACGCATGTAACAATGAAGCCCAAAATGGACGTTAACCACGTCAATAGAAAATTAGAGCGGAAGCTTTTTTCTTGTCCTTCCAGGCAAATTGTTTTATAGAGGCTAAAACCTTCAAAATGATTTTGATTTTCAAAAGCTTGGCATCTGAATAACTCATTATGTATCGGTTAAACTAATGGAAGCCATTTTGTTATCCCATTTATTCTTGACAGGGTATTATGGCCTCATGTAACACGGCTGTGTCCAATCAAATGCCTACATTTTCTTCTCAGTAGTCCATCAACTCATTATTAATAGTACAGATTCGTTTCTTGCAAAACATTGTAAATTCATTAAAAAAAATAATAAATGTTAAACCCTATCCATAGGCATTTATTTCCTGAACAGAAAGAGTTATGACCATTGTGGAATGTAGAAATTCCAACATTTAGCTTGCGTTTCATATTTTATTTTGGTATAAACAATCAATTTTCAATACAATAATATATTTTTAATTGTTTTGATTCTCAAAATCTTTAATGGGGCCGGGTTTGGCACAAATTACAAAATCAAAATAGCATTTGACTTTAAAAATTAATAACATAAAATCTTATTAAATTTCGTATATAAGCTTTCAACCGCGATGTACGTTTGGCTGAGAAGTTTGCAAGAGCGGGCATACAAAATGGTCAAGGCATATCAGAGATATTCAAGTGTGGTTCATAGCGGTATTGAGCATGATAGATATGTAGTCATAGCTTAGAGGAACAGTGGGCAATGCAAATATATTTATTTTGAGGGACGTTTATAGATCGCTATGTAAATATGGTACACCCATACGGGCAATATCCATGTAACGAAATCTAAGACAGTGTATTCGTTTATCCCGCTTTGAACAGACAAATTTGCTGATTTATAATTGGACAAAAACGAATCACACGTGACGTCCTGAAATTTGCAATATTAGGTCTCCTTTCAATTGTGATGTCACTGACGAGTTCATACGAGCCCCAATCAATTTTTTAATATTGATGTATCCTTTTATATATGTTTTTTAAGTGACGTCACATAACAGAGGCTTCGGAATTTCAATCACCATCTCCGTGCAGGGATGTTTTAGTCTTTTTATAACATGTTTATACTCTCAATGTAGATTTATTTCTGAGTTCAGTTTCAACAAACATTGTTAGTTTTAATCTTATTGTCTTATAATTGTGATTAATATAATGATGAAGTTCAATCGACATGAACTAGCATATTTTTAATTTGATCTCAATGGACACATACTCCTATTACATGTTTCGAAATGGGCCTTCTCCTTGAGGAACTTATGCCCTATCATTTTAGTTAACTAAACAAAAACCAAACAAATAATGAATTAAATAAATGTAAGGCAAAGATAACGAACAGTGATCAATCTCGCAAGTCCTAAATAGAATACAAAACAAGAGTTTGAGAAATCACGGACCCTGCCAACACCAGAGGTGGGATAAGGTGCCTAGGAGGGCAACATCCTGTCGACCGGTCACACCCGCCGTGAGCCAATAGTCTTGATCAGGTAAACGGAACAATCCATAGTCAAATCAGTGTGTGAAAACGGCTTAACAATGGCTATGAAACACATCAGGCAGCATTTGACTCAATGGTAGGTCATTTGGTAAACTAAGATTGTTATAACGACCATAGAAATATTCGAAATGCTGCTTAAACGTGACTGTTGAAACCCTGCAACAACAACTTGTCTGTAAGTAGCTGCCTCGATTAAAAACTGATCATATGCAGAACAAACTCTTACGTATCGATAAGTTGAGAGACATATCACACCATGTGCAGTGTGATGGAATATTGTTACATAATATGGGAAGTTGACGATGGAGAAGCCTGAAATCGTCCCATTTGTCATAAAGTTGAGTAGTAGTTTTGCCGTTAATGTCAATGTTCAATAAAATATCCGGACGAGCAGACAGGAAACTCTGTGGTTCTCTTTATTTCTAGTTCGTTTGGGATATAATGAAATCGACATATGAATGGAAATCATTATTATTGATAGAGAAAACATCGTCATATATCGAAATGTCGAATTAAAGGCCACCGTTAGAGATTTTCTTCTTTTCAATGTAGAAGCTTTTGAATGAATTCAACTCATATGAATATTAAAAATCGGTCACTATAAAGGAGCACAAATTCATGCCCATTGGAATTCCAACAGACTGTTGAAAGACTTGATTCCAAAAAACTACAAAGAGTATTGTCAAATAAGGAACTCCAGCACTGCTTTAATATCACTTCATAGTATTGTGTGTAAGAATCAGAGTGGAGTTTAACAAAATGATTTTTTGAAATGGCTGATCACTAGATAAGAATTTTCTCATTTTTGCTAAAGAAGCAACTCTCTGTAAATGTTACAAAGCCTTGTCTTTAATTTATCGTGCGGATGGTCGTGTAGAGTGTTGAAAAGTCATATGTTTTGATGTTGTTGATGTGTGAAAGGTTCTGGGATTTTCAAATTCACCAGAATTCTTTAGGAGTTTTTTTAGAATCCACATCTTGATTGTACATCACTTCTGGCATATTGTAGTTTTCAAATACGTCTAAGTTGTCCATATTGACAGCTGTCAATATTTCGTTGAGTGAGTAAAGGACAGGGGCTTGGTGGAACATTTACCTAGTCAGCAATATTCTTTGTTTGTAAGGGTTTATGAAGTATTCATGCCGTCTCCATTCACTGGGATGTAAATGTTTTTAAAATTGAGGCATGAATTTTGAAGAATTTCGTCCTTTTAAAAGAGCAGTACGAAGTGTAAGTAACTATTACCAAAGTAATAACAAGTTCGTTAAAAATGCAGTTATAGAAAATGAGCCCTTCAGGACAAAAACAATATTGTTACAAGCTTTGGTCGCTGGATCCAGAACATGAATTCCTTCATGTAACCTATCTAATTCATTGATCCTACTTCCCGGTTTCACGCCAAACAGAGAAGATAGATGCGTAGGATCTTGGTACGTATATGTCAATTAAAATACGGGATTTCAATATCTTCTGATTGCTTTTAATCCATTCTGAATTTAGGTCACAAGTATCTTTCAATATTGACCCATCGTCTGGCATAATCGTTTCGACAGAATTCATAATGGAGATGAAGATCTGTCCTACATGACGGACAATACAATGAAAGACTGGCCCTTAACTAGAGACTCTGTGTCGTCGCTATGACCTCGACAGTTTTTGGGACAAACAAAAAAGCTAGGCCTCAATGTAGCGTTAATTCCCTGACGAGTTTACGATGACAATGTGAAAATACGTCTAACCAACACATTTCGAATGTATTGGGGCAGAAGTTTCAAAACTTCTATAATTGTTAACAAAGTGAAGCATTATTCGACGATCTTTTAAAACTGCTACCGTTAATCACAAGTTAATCCATGGAAACGGGAGATGGTTAAATCCTTTCTCTATGAGTCAACATGGAATTAAACGTTCAATCACAATATATGAAAATAATGAGTGTCGTCATGAGAAACAAATCAGGACAATCTTGGTGGATTGGACGGATTTGCCGTATCGAGGTACTGAACACAGACAGGCTCATCACAAAGTTCTACACAAATGTTTAGGCTAATACTTCGACATCTGTCATTCTACCCATTCTGTAATGGCGAAAGGGCGATAATTGTGCCCATAATGAAGGACGTAGCTCTGATCACAGCGCATCCTATGAACTATCGTGGAACTTAGCGCTTCTTCTGTTGTTCGCCAAAAAGTTTTCACGTTCCGTTCTTTGAACAAAGCGATTGGTGCAATATTGGAAGAGCCCGACCGTCCTGTAGATCGAACAGAAACGGTTTTTCGGCGAACAGATTTCGCACTAGACCAGTGTATTTCACCTTGAACAGAGTCATAAAAAACAACGACTCGGTTTTTTGTCACATTTATAGACGTTACAGAAGGCTTCGATTAGTTGACATGGATTCGATGGAGTACAGCCTATCTACTAACGGAGTTGATGTGAACTTCTACAGAGCGATAAAGTCACTGTATCACACACGAATCTTTGCATTCGTTTCAGGTGACAGATATCACAGATTGGTCGGAAAGTCGCCTCTGGTGTTAGACAAGGCGAAAATCTTTTCGCCGACAATTTTCGCCCTATTTATCATTGACTTCGCGAAACAAGTAAAAGAACAAAACAGGGGGAATCAATGATGATGACTACAACCTGGAAGTATTTTATTATATGCCGATGACTCGTATTGATGCGAAAAATAAAAGCGATCATGCAGCATATGCTAGTGAAATCGTTTACTCCTGGTGTCAAAAATGGCGACCTGTTTAAACACCGAAAAGTACAGATTATTCATTTAGAAGAAGCCAAAAAAAAAAAAAATTCGAAGCACCTTCAACTTTACTATTGAAGGGAAACAGCTTAGAATATGTATCACATATAAATATCTTGGAGTATTTTTGATGATATACAAAGATTTTGAAAGTATCGCCAGTGAATTCAGCGAATTAGGTGGGCGTGCTCTTGGAATTCGATTCATTCTAAAATTAGATGAATTGGAAAATCTGTAGGATTTAAAACGTTTGAAAATTTTTATTAGCAGGTGTTTCTCAGTGAGATATTATTGTGCGGCGTCTGGGGAACCAGGAAATATCATGGCATACAAGCTATTCAACAATCGGGCTATGTCAAGTACTTTCTAGGGAGTTCCACAGATGTACACTGACCTTTAGCGACTACAAGGTGAATGGTGGTTGGATTATCCATCGTCATATCGCCATCAAGTTAATATCCTTCGACCTTTGGAATCGAGCTAATTGGAATGGATGAGAACGGTTTCAGAGTTTTTACATGGACAACTTAATAACGTAACTGTAGAAACTGGTGTTAACACATCAAGCAGATTTTTACACTCACTCGAAATGACAAACAATTCGAAAACTAGAACATCAATATAGCTCAAGCTGGATGAAACTCCGATCTTTGCACGATCAAAAATCGGCCAGAACGAACATACAGTTGTTCCTAAAACTGAGATGGCGGTATTTATATTGTTTGACGACAGTTCACAGTTCACCTATTGAATAGTGACACTGACGTCTGATAGTAGCTGTCGTTCCTGCGTTGTCATATTTTTGTAAGATATTCAACTATATTTCGTGAATACACCTTTTTGGACAACTGGGTGCCCACTTATGTTACAAATGATGGCTAGTTTTACCGACCTGTTCTGGGCTTTTCCAGGTCCGACGACTTATCGATGTTACAATAATATAGTGTATAAAGATGGGCTGGTGCATATCGTGATCCATTTTAGAGAAATGAAATTTTCAGGCGTTCGGCCCTTTGGACATAGGACCCTCGTGTATTAGAATTAGGTTGTGTTACCGACCCTGGTTCTTGGCTTCGCGAGCCCGCCACATTCGATGTATACAATGATATAGTGTACATGTATAATAGATGGGCTGGGTGCATATCGATGAATCCCATTTTAGAGAGATAATTTTCAGGGTAGGTTGTGTTAACAGACCTGGTTTCTGGGCCTTCAGAGCCCGACGAACATCGATGATATAATGATATAGTGTATAAAAGAGGGGCGGTGCAAATCGTGAATCCCATTTTAAAGAGATGAAATTGGCAGGGTAGCCCTTGTGGAAATCAAATTTCTGCCTACTAAAAGTTCACACTAACATTAATACATCAATGCAGTTATAGGAGAAATTCTATGCTACACTGGTTCTAGTATTTTCACATTGATATCCTAACGATGAAATTAAAATGTACTATTCAGATTGTTTTGCATTTATTTGATAGTGTTGATGATTGTTGGTCGATTTTATTTAATTAGTTTTACATTAAGAGTTACTTCCTTTTTACTTTTCGGTTTTATCCGATCGGGATAAACCCGTCCGGGCCTCATAATCCTCGTCCGGGCTCCCGTCATCGGGCGTTATTTCTACTTATATAACGTAAACGTCATAATCGAAAGCAGACGTTGAAGAAAAACACGTATTTTATCACACGCAACATTTTGCATCATTTTCGGGGATAGGCGGAACGAAATAAAGTAAGGATTTTAATTATTTCCCAACACCTCTGTTGCATTGCGATTTATTGATTATGAATAATCGTTCATATCACTTTATTTGTTTCTTATATGATCAATTTGACAACAGAATATAATTTATTGTTAAACGCCTAAAACTCTAGTCATTCCTTTTTGAACCTGGGTATTTGGAAATGTACAGGATGCCCTAGACAGTCCCGTACACCTTGTTAAAGACTGAGGTTAGAGACGTTTATAATATACAAATGACACAACACACACCAAAGATATAAATAATCCGAGTTTTCATGGTGTGACATTTTAACTAAACAGGTAAGTGGTAATCGCACCTCGTCCATGCACTAATTGATAACAAGGGTTTGATGCTGAATCTTGGACATATGTCTTGAACACAAAGAAATCAAATTTACTGTAGCTCAATAATCTCATATATACGGTTTTGTTTTGTTTGCTGTTGTAGTTTCAATATCGGGCCTGTAATACAGGTATCATGCATATCATTTATAGTTAACGTTTGTTGTTATTCGATGAATTAGCAGTTTTGCAGCTGTTAAATTCTCATCGTCTCTCGATATGTAAATTAAATACAAGTAAAGTTGTAACTGCATATACACTTGAAACAATACAAAACTTTGCTAATTACATTATAGCTGCCTCATTATGAAAAAAGTTGATTGATCATAAATTATACATGTAAATTTTTTTGCCTTTTTATCGAATTTATATGATAAACGTCCGATTCTTTGGTTTTTTGTCCTACATCGATTTTCGTATGTGTTGTTTTTGGGGGGAACTATGATTAGTTTATACGTTGTTACTTTCGCCATTTTATATTTCTAACTTACCAATCTGACATAGTGACTACACTAAAAGGACTAGGATTTATTTTCTATTCTAGATTACTCTAGATTTTCAAACAATTACAAAATTAAAAATTCAATTCCACACATTTACCGAAAATAAAACACAAGAATATTGACCAGTGCGCCTCAGGAAACAATCACCAAAACTCGGCTTTAAAACTTTGAAACTTTGTAATAAAATAAATTACACACACAAGAAAATAGGAAGTCCATTGCTGATTTACTCAGGAAAAGATCTGAGAGATCCTCTCTTAGCAAAATTACGAATAAGTGCACGTAAACTTGCAATAAAAATGGGAGACATTCAATATAAAAGGCGAAGTAAACAATGTTTAAACAGTAATCATAAGTCCCAAAAAAACGCTAAAAATCAGAGTGTAGGGTAAACAAAGACCTTCGACAAAAGCAGCAAGATCAGGTGCCATGGAGCGAGTAAAGCAGTCCTCTGCTGACCCGGTCACACCCGAAACAAAGTAAATCGGGTTACCGCGTCGCACATCTATATGAAAATGACAGTCTAACAAAGGTCATGAAAAAATCAGTCAATCATACTTAGTGATAATTTTTAAATTGCAACAAGTCATTTATAGCGACCGTAGAAATCCGCGAAATGATGATTTTAAACAAGATTCGTTATAACCTGCAGCATCAAACTTTTTGGTTAGTAGTTGGCACTCTTAAAAGAAATCATCATACGCATTGGCATGTCCTTGTGTATCGAATCAACTGAATCAAAGATTGTTATGTTTGCAATACTGGTGTGCTTGAAGATGAAAATAATTTTCTTTTTTATTGTAAATCTTATGTTAAGGTAAGAAAATGCCTACCTTAGAACATTTATAACAATTAACACAGAAAAAATATTAGTCGTGACAATGAAAGTTGCATGTTAAAAATATATATTGAACAGTTATATTATGTTGCATTGAATGTTTACACTATTGAATGTATACATCCAATGGGTGAAGTCATTGAATGTTATACATTCAATGGCCAAGCTGTGGAATGTATACATTCAATGAGCTTACCTATTGAAATGGAGAGAAAGAAAATGAGTGGGAGGGAGATTCTTTCCTCAACATATTGTTATGTGTGAAATTTGAATACAATAATACTGTGGAATCATCAATGTTTCGTGGGGAATCAATGTTCGTGGATTAGTTGCACCCTACCCATGAATTTACGTCCCGCGAACATTTTTATTACTTAAATGTTATAGGTTTTATTCCAATTGCATTATTTATCTGGTGATGTAAATGAACTCACATTATTTTTAACAAATCAATAATCGTAACAAATCATATAATGAGACAATATTGTTAGTGCATATATCTTATGTAAATGGGCGCAGTTACCCGCGAAATTGCGTCCCCATGAACCAGCTAAATTTTGGTAAAATATAAATACAAACACAAACATTGACCCCACGAATTAAAGATCCTCAGTATAGTATGTAATAAGACTATCGTTTCCAAACATTTTCTATAATAGCACGAAGCGAGATTGCAGTTGTCAAGTTATGCTCATCTCATAAAACAGAAAAAATTACAGTCTACAAATGAGTTTCGGATGATGACCCCATCTGCTAATTCAATGCCATCAATTTAAATAAACATTCTAAAGATTTATCATGTTCAAAAGTCAAAATACATGATATTATGCTACTCTACTAACACAAAAGTTTGATCGTTGCATGGCTATAACGAATCTCGTTTTAAAGTCATCCATTTCGAAATTCACGGTTCCGCTTATACAATGACCTTGTTTGCGATTATACAATTATCACTAAGTCACATAGTTGACTGATTTGTTTCACTACCCTTTGTTAGACTGTCATTTTCCTACTACGATTTGACTACTGGTAACCTCGTTTACTTTGTTCGACTACAGGCTATGGGGGTGTGACCGATCAGAGAGGAGCTTACTCCTCGTGGCACCTGATCTGTCTCGCTTTGCGTCGAAGATCCGTGTTGCCCTACACTCGATTTTGTAATGGGTTTTTTTTTACTATGATTACGTTTGATAACTTTGCTTACTTGTCATTGGCGAAGTTAACAAATATTAAACGTAATCATAGTCCAAAAACCATACAAAATCGAGTGTAGGCAACACGGAACTTCGTCCAAAAGCGAACTGCAGGATCAGGGCCATGACCCTTTCCTATGTAAACTGCTAATTTCATCGAATAACAACAACGTCATATCTATAAATATGTGCATGATACCTGTATACAGACCCAGATCGATCAAACTACAACAGCATGCAAAACAAAGGCCGTATATATGAGAGTATGAGCTACAGTAAATTTGATTTTCTTTGTGTTCAAGAATATGTCCAAGATTCAGCAATCAACCCTTGTTATCGATTACTGCATGGACGAGTTTCATTACCACTTACCTGTTAGTTTAAATGTCCTACACCATGAGATATACCTTTGGTGTGTGTGTGTGTCATTTGTATATTTATAAACGTCTCTAGCTTCAGTCTTTAATAATCGATGAATGACGTATTTCAGTGAACATGGCGTTATGAAATGCAATTGCTCTGGAGTATTCTATGATTCGCGTTAGCGCGTCATAGGAGACAAATGCGATTTCAATGTCATGTTCACTGAGAAAACTTTATTCATTTGTTATATTTGCATTTGTTTTCCCTTTGTGGACCCCTGCATACATTCGTTTGTGGTTGGGATCCGGAACTTACATAAATTACAGCTAATTCCATCCTAGAAATATTTTT